>NQIM01000198.1:0-68270 GCA_003426235.1 Xylaria polymorpha
GACGTATAGACCTATACAGACGTACAGACCTATACAAACATATAGACCTACAGATCTATAGACCTATTTAATACGCGTCAAATCGTACAAACATAAAGTCAACACAAGGTCAGCCAGTACATCTAAGGTACTAACAAGGGGGCAAGGGGTGGGGAAGGGGTGGGCAGGGGCGGGTAGCCACTACTAACTGTAATGGGTTAGTTGTGGCCGGTGTAGTGATGTTGGACGGCCGATGTAGTGTGGCTCGTTTCCCCAACTATTGGATGGAGGACTACACTATCCCTTTAGAACCTATTTCGGCACCGTGACTTAAAAAAGTGGAATAGCGGGGCAATGTATATAATCAGATAATCTAATCGGAACCTATACTCAAATAAAAATCTGATTGGATTATCTGGTTATATACATTGCCCCGCTATTCCACTTCTTAAGTCACGGTACCGAAATAGGCTCTAAAGGGATAGCTACTGTGTACCGAAGGCTACTTATAGTGGGTATGTCATGTGACACCCCGACGAAGGTTCAGTGAGTTTTAATGTGTAAGAAAACTTGACGCCACAACAACGCCACAGCAAGACAGCGAGCCTCGTGAGCCTAAGACGAGCGGCGGACCAAGATGAAAAAAATCGCTTTCTTTCAGGAGTGGGGGCCGGCGCGGAGTGCATACCCCCGGAGGTCAAAGAGTTTAAAAAGATGGTAGAATTGTGGTTATCGCGGCGTAGCCGCCCAATGTTGAAGGGTTGGGTAGAGTCTGTGGCCCAATTTAACACTAAACCTTCTCCACATCAGGTTACCGGGGGGGCTGACATCAGCCCTGAGGTTATCTGATCACTCGTGAGGGCCTACCTGTACCTCCTTTGTTTCCGTTATCGCCGGTTGTTGTTGCATTTCTGACCTCCTGAGGATAGTGGGATCGCAGTGTCCGCTCTTTACGAAATCTGGGACATATCGTGGGGGGGGTATGGGCAGGGGGGGCGTGTCGGTCCCCTCAACGCCAAATTCAATTTCACTCGCGCAGGCCACGAAAACCGTCCTGCCGCCCCGTATGTGAACCTTGATCTGTGAAAGGGATGAATGGACAGAATAGAGCCGAAGCGTAGAATCGAACCAAAAGCAAAACTGCATCATGTACACTAAGTATTTGGCGTTGAAAAAAGCAATGGGAGAGGAGAGTGTTTCAATTACCAGGCAGATAGCGGCCACCACACTTCCTGCAGAAAACGGTTCTCCCCTTGAATGCTGATTTCCAGTAGCACCAGTATGTAAAACCCAAAGAAACGAGATCATGCATATAGCCAAATAGACAAACCAGAATATCCTCGTTGAATCATATAACTATATGCACTTAAGTTCATCTAGGCACTTATCGGGGGTGCATCAAAGTCGTACATCTGGTTATATGCATGATCTCCCTTTTCTGCTTTTTAGGTACTGGTGCCGAATCAGTGTTCAAAGAGACCCGTCTCCAATAACCGGCCATCGTCCATTAACGACCACTATGCTCTTGGGTCGTCTTCGCGTTGGGAATTCTTCTTGCAGAAGATGGGGGTTACAATCAGACATTGTCCATTAATGGCCTGGCGCGGTGCGTTCAGGATGTAAATATAAAGTCCGTTCAAATATACAATGTCCAAAAAACATCGAAACACCCAGCTTTCACTTAGCCGATACTCAAGCTCTCGTTGGTTTGACCATGTTAGCGACTATGTGGTCAGGTGACCTGGCACAATCGAGGGAGCCATTTGCCGTCCCCGACACCGACAGCGGCGATGAGGATGGCACCCCACAGGCAAGCAATCACCAGGGAGCTCCTGATGGAAGTCCTCAGGCACAACGCAAGAGGGTGAATAACATATTAAGGCTAATTCAACGGAAAGCTACATTATATGAGTTGCTTGATATAAAAGCAAATGCTGAAGAAAAAGATATTTATATCGCATGGAAGAAAACCGTCGGAGGCCTCCACCCAGATCGAAATAAGGACAAATCCGCCCATGAATGTACTCAAGGTATGTAATAAAATCGAGCTATATTATATACAGGTTAACTTTAGGCTAAAGCTGCATTTTAGCTGCCAACGCTGCAAAAGATGTTTTACTGGACCCTGAGAAGCGAAAAATATACGACGACTTTATCAAAACTAACCCCCCACCACATAAGGCAGAAACCTTTGACTTTGACGAAGACTTTGCTTATGGCGCATTCGATGAAGACGATAGTAATGATGTTATGAAAGAATACGGTGGAGAAGACAGCGAAGAGGATAGCGAAGAAGACGACGAAAAGTACTATCCACCGCCCAACAAACAAGTGCAAAAGTTGCATAACTACATAACTCCACGCATCAAGGCCTTCTTCAAAAATGTTGAAGGCGCTAGTGCTATTAATTTTTCTCTGCTAGACACCGTTAACAAGATCAACAAGCAGATTAAAAGAGAGAACTACAATCGCAAGAGGGCTGTTCTTACAATGTACAAAGTCCCGCGACAGAAGCTCCTCTTTTTTCAATACGCACAACGAAGAATTCTGATGAGCTTTGAAACCAAGCTATTTAATGTCGCAAAAGTGCAGAAGGAAATATTATAGCTGCGAGAACATTTTACAAAAACACGCCAGGTTAGTCGCCGGAGTCTTTTATTATCCCTTTTGGCATGTCTTAGAGGAACTGATTGCCTTAACGGGCATATTCCGCTTTTACTACTACTACAAGCTCCCGAAACCCCGAGTAGTTATTACCAGAAATGATCATTGCTAATCCCAGCGTTATGAATAGAGGGGGCTTTATAGATGGCCGGCGGCCTGGGCTCACCTGCTTATAGAGCCCCTGCTTCGGAAACTGGAATCTCTCGGCATGTCTAGGAACGCAGAAAGTGACACTACCTCGCCAGATTCGAACATAAACGGGGACGCCGAAATGGAGGACGTTGAAATGGAGGACGTTGAAATGGAGGACGTTGAAATGGAGGACGTTGAAATGGAGGACGTTGGGACAAGGGATGGCAACGAGGAGGTTAAAGATATCCACTACCAGAATACCGGCAAGCAAATCCAACCTGGATTTACAACACTCGGAGATCCGATCCTAGGGTATTTTCCCATACAACGCCGTAGCAAAGTTATGGCAGGAGAGACTATCATTCTCGGCTTCAAAGTCTTCGTTAAAGTCGACGGTATTAATCCGATTAAGATCGTCTCGGGTACCGAAATTGGCGATGCGGCCGCATTAGCATATCATCAGCTTCCTAAGCACAAGAAAAACAACATTAGAGAGGATGCTGGAAAATATTCCAATTCCGCAATAGCACCTGCGAACTTTGTTGATATTATCGGTATTACCTGGGTACCAGGGCGCTCTAGCCCTGGTCGATTACCAAGTACTTATATCTGGGTCAAAATACTCGCAGACGCAGATTCCAAAAAGCCAAACATTATGTCAAGAACGACGTTTCGCCAATGGATAGGAACAAGTTTGGCAGATAAGCACATCGATTCTTGGTTGGTAAATAAGGGTATTGTCCCCGAATGGACAGCCTCGGGCTTCCCTACAGATCCTGCAAACGATTCCAAGTATTTACGACTTACTTACCCACCGCCGAGGCAATCTGGTCATCATAACTTAAGGCCTCGCATACAAACAGATGGCATGCAACCACCTACGGTACCTTCTAGAGAAGACGGTCATATTAGGGAACTGGACAGAAAATTCGATCAGCTAGTAGACTTGGTTATGATAGGGCAGGAAGAAGCACGGGAAAACCGAAAACAACAGAGAGAGATTATGAACAGGCTTCTTCTCGCCCCTAGCTCAGGGGCTTAGCTCATTCTCATCCGACAAGAAGAATAGTTATACTATAAGAACAGCGCGTCGATGGATTAGTGTACTGAATAATTTGGCCTTTTACTACTGGTAAAGGATAGCGACGTCCGGTCTAACTTTTCGGCTCAAATATTAATGTTAGATGGTTGAACTTTAGAGTCAAGTTGGGTCTGTCATCTTGTACAGTAGTTCCTTATCTAATGCTCGGCTAGTTGTTTTATTTGACCTACGCCCCGCTGCCTTACTTAGTATCGCTCTGGAGTTATCTTGCACCAGTCCGAGCAAAAGGTCGCGCAGTCTTGCTAAGACCATGACTAATATTTAGTTTGCTAATATTGAGCTCTGTGCTTTTAGCGCTCATCCACTTCCCGAATATCCTTATACCACCGAGCTCTTTAACGGCGTCCGAGCTGCGCTGCTGGCATTATTGTCATCCCCTCCGCTATCAAGCCGAAATCACCTCAAACACGAAGAAAACCGTTAAAGGCCTCCTTAGCCCGCTCAACATAGATACATCATATCGTATGTCTAAGGCCAATGCTGCGGTAGAGCTACGCCACTTACGAGCAATTATTGCAGACGCTGCTAATTGCAAGGTCGAATGCCAATCCAAAACTGCTTGGGATGTTCGCGTCCACGATCCATTACCCCGTCTAGCTATGAAGAGGTCTACGCTTTCTCGGATGCGACCGCGGATAGCTGCTACAGCTAATATCATTCCGGCATTGCGGCGTAATGTTGTTACCGGCAATTCGCTCAGCCCGCGGCTTGTCGATTTTCGCATTACGCTCGAGCCAGACATTAACGCAAAAAGGCGGTCCATCAACCAGAGTTTGTACTTGCCATTACGTTTTCAGCCGATCGCTATGACCGTTGAGTGCAAAACAGATACCGCCACGGAGAAAGTGGAAAGCCAGTTGGCTACGGACTAAAACGTGGCTGATCGGATGAACATCGGCCCAGATAGCTAACCCCTGAAGCGGCTAGAGAAGCCGATGAATAGGTAGAAGAGACCTTGTATCACCAAATGGCATCTCGGCCTGTATAGCGAGTTAGCTGCACTTTATCCTTTTTTGCTGTTCCCACTCCCGTCCTTGCTTACAATCCTCTCATGTCAATAATAAAAACCAGTCGTGGCCATTGATACGCAGCGACGGTAGAGGCGGAATGTCCTTGACGCCGTTGCAAGTGCTTGTTATGATAAAGAGTGTTAAATAGAACCTGGAATAGAAACCTGTTTCCTGAGCACCCTTTGCTTTCTCGGGTAATTTTATACTGAAGCTTAATAACCTTTGGGGTAACATTGATAGATTCCCACGTTTAAAATCCTCAAAAAGCGTGGGTTTATTAATTCCAAGTCGGCATCACCCTCTTCGGCGAACCTGACCTTCTCATGAGAATCGGATGGCCCCGCCTGTAGGCGCTATTCACCGCGGGGTGGCCATACTGTAGATGCCTCCTACAGATGGCCCAACAGCTCCCACAGTAGACGCGTAAGCCACCTAATCAAGCCACAACTAGTTATAAGCCACGTAGCTCATATAATCAATCTGGTGATCCTCCTGGTGGCTTGTGACGAGGGCTTGATCTCGACAGAATAAGATTCGAATTCAACTAATAGTTCACCAAGTTCGTCTGCCGTCGAGCGATGTAATATCTTCCCTTCACCTCCCGTTTATATCTAAATCTTCAGGCCTCTTGCTTTTCCCCTTACTTGGTCGTGACTTGTCATACACCCACCAGCCTCTGTGTGGCTCAGTTAGGTGGTCTGTGTGGCTAGTGGGGTAGGTGGTTGGTGGGGTACCTAGTTGGTGGGGCTGCAGGTAAACACCACACTATTCACTACACCCACGGAGGCTACTGCAGTAAATGCCTTCGCTCACCTGTACCTAACCTTTTCTTCCTTTATTTCCTTAAGTAGGATACTAGCTCGCAATAATAGGTATATTAGGTGTTTGAACCTTCTGCCTGTGTTGAATCCATTACACTGGACGGGTAGTGGTAAGCTAACCGGGGGGTCTCGCGGGCACTGCCCTCACGGGCACCCTACACTGTGTAGAAATTATATACAAAATTAACAAAAGTGGGGCCACAACAAAGGTAAATTAAAAATCGGGTAAAATAGCTAAAAATAATGGAGTAATAAAATAAATTATATAAAGACCTAACGGATATATATATATTTTTTTATATTTTTTTACTAACGTTAATTATTTTTTATTTATTAATTTAATTCTTTTTTAATTTTAAAATTTGCTGTGCTAACAGATCTATATATATTTTACTAGTAAATCTGTTAGCACTGTATAAAAAAAAGTAAGTACTATGTTTTTAATAATTTTTTAAAGGGTATAAAAAAGTAGAGACAAATATTTTCTATTTTTATATATATAAAGCGAAATAAAAAATACGTTTAATTTTAAATCCGTTTATTTTTATTATTTTTATTCGATTTAATATATAAATATTAATGCTATTTTTTTGTTGATTTTATGTCAAATTTGTATGGGGGACAAAGGTGTTTCCAACCACTTTGTTCCCTCATATAAATTTGACATTAAAAATCAACAAAAAAATGACTAACACTTAGGTANGGGGGTAGTGGCCTGCNGNCACTACCACTGCAGATTAGATTAGATCCGTAGATTAAATAAGGACGGAAGGACAGGCAACTGCCTAAGTCTCCAGCCTCCGGCTGGAGCCTTGGCAGTTCCTTCCTTCCTTCCTCATCTTTAATATACGGACTTACAACGCTACCCCTAGTAGAGCATACTAAAAATAATACAACATTAAAAACTTATTAATAAGCTATAGCTAGTATTAATAGCTAATAGCAACAAGCGTAGCTATTTATTGCAGCGTTTTTAATAAAAAACACTAAAAAAGTAGTTATTTAAATAAAGTAGTTATTTAAATAACCAGCACCTACTTTAATAGGTGAGCCCAAGCGAGTCCTAAATAAAGTGGGGCGTGGCACGGTTAGCGTCAGTACCTAACTTTGTACAACTGCCATTGCCCAGATGTTTATCGATAAGTATTCATTCAGCTTGCTTTGTGTCACGTGCCTTCCAGTTGTTAGCCTGGGGATACCGGTACCGACTGCACAGTGAGGAAGTCGGTACGTACCTTCAGTATGTCGAAGCTTGGAGCATGACGCTAAGCTCAATAACAATTCTCCTCTTACAAGTTATTTTTTGGGGTGCCTTTTCAACTGTATATTATCTACCTACCCGAAATACCCCCCCTTCCATCCGAGAAACTCAGTTCCATCAAATCCACCGCGCCCCCTCCGTTCCGCCATCTCCGAATTGCGGCTGTTGCTATAAACATCCTTCCTGTGTGTATGGCTTACGCGTAATTAAGTTGGTACTCGCAGCGGCCGGCGTTGCGAAACTCGATTCTGTCGGGGTCTGGCCCCAACCTCCGGGCGCTCATTGGTGTCGCAAATCTCCCACGCTTCATACAATGGCCTCCCACGATGTTCTCGATGTTCTCAACCTCCCCGCCGATGGTGCCAGCTCACGACCTGCGAAAAAACAGAAGACCAACGCTCCACGGCCGAATTTAAAGGGCTTGGCACGAGAAGTTCAGAGCTTGGGAGGTGACAATCCAATCGCTATTGTGCCTGAGATTTCGTCATTCAAGAAGAGGAGATTTGGGAGCAGGAAACCAACTGCACGATGGCAACTGACCCCTTTCCGCAACTCGGCGCGCGATGATCATACACTACAACTGCGACATTGGAAGAAGGAGGCAGAGGACCAATCAAGGGCTACATCACAACCACAATCCGATAGTCAACCACCGGGGGACAATGCCATGGAGGGGGTGAGGAGAGCTGATGCAGTTGATGATTCAGGGTTCGCCAAGTTCAATGTTCAAGTCGATATCCCCCAGTACAGCGAAGACCAATACAACTCGAATCTGGTTAACGACGATTGGACCAAGAACGAGACGGACTATCTCTTTAGTCTAGCTAGAGATTTTGATTTACGGTGGCCGTTAATATGGGATCGATACGATTATATGCCGCAGTTGCTGGGGCATATAAAGGAGGAGAATGCAGATGGCACAGATCCAGATACAGCCATGATACCTGCTCCTAAGCCCCGTGCTATGGAGGATTTGAAAAAGAGGTATTATGAAGTGGCTGCGAAGATGATGGCTGTCCAGAAGCCAGTGCAGTACATGACACAAGCCGAATTCTCCTTGCACGAGATGATGGCCAATTTCAACCCGGCAACAGAAATTCAACGCAAGAAGTTCGCTGAGGATGCATTGAGCCGATCCATTGACGAAGCTCGAGAGGAAGAGCAGCTACTCATCGAGGTGCGACGAATTGTTGCTCGGCAGCAGAGGCTCAACCAAGACCGCCAAGACCTGTATCGCCGACTAGAATTCCCACCAACGGAGCAGGACATAACAAGCTTCAAGTCTAGCAGTGGCCTGTCATCACTTTTGCAAAACCTCGCAACCGCCGACAGATCGAAGAAGCGCAAGCCCGTGTTAGATATCAACGGCGCAAATACACCAGGCTCAGCCCAGCCTTCGGCCCACCCCAATTCAACACCTATCTCAGAGAGCCGCAGGGAGAGTATTGCAGCTTCAGCAGGCGGGCACCGCGACTCCATCGGTGGGGGCGAGCGACCGGAACGGCCTACCAAGAAAGGGGCCCAACAGCCTCAACAAGAGCGCAAGAAGCTCACCGAGCAGGAGGAGAAAATCTATGGTCTCTCCCACCATGACCGCCTCCCCTCTGGCCCCACGTTCCGTTACGAGCGTATTAATAAAATCCTTACGACGAAGAGTAACGCCCAGCATCAAAGGATCACTAACACGCTTGCGGAACTGGACATCCCAGGCAGACTCACCATGCCAACTAAGAGCGTTGTAGAAGAGATGGAAAAACTTCTTGCTTCCATTGCTATTCTTTTAGACCTCCGAAAGGTGAACGACAAATTAGACGGCGAGATACGCGTCGAGCAAGCTAAGAAAGCGGAGCGTAGGAAAGCGAATGCAGCAACGACAAGTATAAGTGCCGAGGCCGACAATACTACAAGCGGAGATGGTCCGTCAGAGCCAGCCGCCGCACAGACGAGCGAAGCTAGTCATCTTGCTAATGGCGAAGGCGCGGGTTCCACGTCTACGGATAAGAATAGCAACGGCGAAGACGGATCTACCTCACAGCCAGCCGCTAATAGCGCGATTGATGGAGAGAATAAAGAATCGACAGAGGGTGACGAAGCCGAAAGCTCCAACCAGCCCCAAACGGAGAATAGTGAGGATAAGAGCGCGCGGCCAGAAAGCAGTGGTGGACACAAGCGGAGCGCTAGTGTACTCAGTGATACTAGTGATAAGAGCTCTAAGAGGCTCAAGAAGTGATAGGGGGCCGGGGGGTATTAGAGAGTTTGTACATACAACATTCAACCGCACATGAGAGCAGCATGCATGATACCATATAATCAACTGATGGCAACCTTGAAGGTTCTGTGTTAGTCGATAGGGTTTTCAGTGATTAATTGGTTGAGAACAGTACCTAGATTGCATACGTGATAGACTAACTCGGCTCTCAGCCCTTTCTACCTAGTCCAAGGCTCAAGGCTCAAGGCCGGTAGGCATGTTGACAGGGTTAATCATTTAACTCAAAGTTTATCCCATGTTCGTATAAAGTTATATATATACCTTTATCAATATTCAGTATAACTACCTAGGTATTTTGCTGAAGCGGAACAGAGGCCGGTACCTATTATCATCCCTAGCTACCGTAAGTGTCCCCCTTCCCGCCCCAACAACCCTCCAACGGATGTATTTCATTCTTTTTACTCGTTAGCGTGAAGCTGGTGGTCTACCTACATAGTCGGCCATTATCTTGCTAAATACCTACCCTCCTACTCAGTGCATTTGCATCATGTACAGTACACCTGGTAGTAATTGTAACTTCGTACATAGGTGGCCATGTCATGGAGAGGGTGGGTAGCACCTGACTTCACACGGGCGCGATGAGATTACTAGTCTGTAACGTATATGAGGGGTGTACTAAGTGTTGGCTGCTGCTTTCTTACTGCACCTTGGATACCTAATTGGTTGCGATAGCGGTATATGGCTAGAGATCGCAGCTTAATACAACTAACGGTAGGTCATGAGGTGAATTGAAAGGTTGTCTTTGTTAGATTGTTGCCTAGGCTAAATGCTCAGATATTTGAGTTGCAGCGTCAGCTATTGTATATACACCTTAGGTATTCAAAAAGAACGGGTTATTCGGAGATTTTGTATACCGGTAGTCGTCGCTACTAACCCACAACACTGACGTAGAATCGTACGATTCTCATTGAATTTATATCCCGAGATCGTTAAGGTCGTGGGGTTAGAAACGATAGTGGAGTCGATCTACGACAGGGCAAAAAAGCTTATCTACAGTACTCATTCACGCCCTCATTCAGTCAAAAGGATCAATAAGATTTTCCAATGGTAACAGGCAGTGGGTATATATATTCGATTTAACTTCACATATGTACAAAACAACGAGCGCCTATATTATCTCAAGAGAGAATACAGAAGAGGCACAGAAGGGGACAGTTTTCTATGACAGCGACGGTATTTAAGTGGGCTATAGTAGGTGAAAGGCTCAGCAGGAGCTTAGAATTTCCCGGCCCAAAAGCGGTAACCAGGGCACCAATATATACACAGAATGGCTCTTTTCGGTAGTAATCGTACAAGGTCGCCTGATGATGCTGGCGTCTTCACACTTAGGAGGTGGAGACGACGGGAACCTCGAGGTAGACCTCGGACGACTCATCCCAATCGGCGATGGCGGTGCGGACTGCCTTGCCGACGGTCTGGGTGATGGTGAGCTTGCCGGTCAGGGCATCGACCTGGGAGGCGATGGTGGAGCCGTCGATAGCGTTGCTGCAGCTGCCAAGGGTCTTGCACTAGATGATGGTGTTAGTCAGAGATGCTAATTAAAGACACCATGAAAACTTTTTAGACAGGACAGTAGAAACTCCCTTGGAAGGGTCGTTCCCGCTCAGTCTCCCCGCCCCCTAAGATCCACGAACGAAAGAGCCGGTACGGCTAAGGATATCACTTACGCGGGCGGCGAAAGCAGGGTAGGTCACGCCGTCGACGACGGCCTCGTCGCCAGAGACGACGTAGCTGGTGAAGCAGCGACCGAACTTGCAGCCAGTGGCGATCGACATGAGCTTCCAGCTGCCGAGGTCAGCGACGGAGGAGGAGGCGGCGGCGGCGCCAACGGCGAAAACAGCAGCGAATGAGACACGCATTTTGAATTAGTGAGTGAGTGAGTGAGTGAGTTGGTTGTTCGAATGGAAGCAAAGAGGACGAGACGCTTAAAATTATATGGAGTACCGTAGAATTTAATGAGAGTAAAACCGCTTGCTTGTTCTAGAAGGGGGGCCGGGGAGAAACACGGCTGTATATATATATATATCCAGAAGGCTTAGCATCCATCATCCACCGGCTCCCCATTCTGTTTTATTAAACCGCCAAGTCATTACCGTGTAAGCGATCAGAGCAATATTCACTATCCCTCGATGGGTAGATCGATCTCGACGCAAGTGGTTAGTCCACGCAGATGAGTCTGCTACATATTTGGCATACCGACGCAGAAACCTACACTACACCTTCACTAGGTTGTGTTGGCGATTACTGTACGGGATGTGCCAAGCTTCTCCTTAAATTGACCCTGTAATCCAGGGCATATGTCGAACGTGGCGATTGGGGGATGGGATCGGCATCGGGTGTGGGACCAACGGTAATCCCGGTCCGCGGACTCGCTACCACAGCTAACGCTTCGGAGAAGGATCTTAGGTTAGGAGATTTTTTGGCTATTGCGAAGTACCGTTGAAATGATTTACGTATACCATAGATACCAAAGAAAGCGCAAGCAGCACTACCATTCCACCAGTGTATAAAAGTCTTATTATTACCTCTGGAATATAGGTAGGTAGTTAAGCTATCTAGGTAATATAGAAGAACGACAGCGTCTACACTAGGTAAATGAGCTATATGAGAGAGTAAGCGATATAAATAGCAGGCCCATGTTCAGGAATACTCTTGGCTCGGCTCTTGGCAAGCTTATTTCTCCATACACTCCACTACAAGTAGCTTTTATATAAATCCACTGGTCAGCCTGCTCAAGCTTGTCTCAGCTGGAGGCGAAGAAAGTCCGGGGTATCCTCAAAATATAGCACCGTGTACATTGCCAGCTAGCCCTGCCGAATGGATCAATACCTCCTAAACCTCCACCATAAGCACATCTCAGAAGGCTCGCATCTTCGCATCTTCGCTAAGCTCCCAGTAACTCTAATTGTTGTAGGCGTTAGTTAGTTAGTTAGTCTGCGGGAGACCACATAAATCTGTTGCCTAGAGCGTTGACAAAGTCTTGGTGCCAAGACATATAAGCATTACACTGGACCACACTTCGTAGGTATTGGCTTGCTTACCTCCAGAGATTCCACGGACACGCTCACTACACATATTACTCTGCTACGCCTTTACTGTAAATACATGGTAGCAGTGCACAGAGGGCCTACCACCCAACTATCATCCTACCTACTCCATTCGGCGGCAGAATCCAAGGACCTCCACCATCCTATACTGTATATACCCAAGCAAACGGAAGAACGACTGGGGTTGCCGGGACTTTAAAATCGACTTCTGCCTCTCGCTTAATCCTCCCATGTGTGCAAGGTTTTCGGATAACCTAGGAGCTCCATGTCAAGCGAGGAAGCATGGCAACCTTAATTTGCGGTGACGTCGGTTTTCTGGCAAGCTTACTGTCTGTTCATATCGAGTTAACGTCCTTGCGGAGTATTAGACGCTGCGCAGGCCAACATTGGTAATTCTTTTTTTTTTTTCACATTTCCCGTCTCGCCCGGTCGTGAATGGACTATCTTGTTGACCTCTGTCCTACAATTTTGTGACTATAGAGATCTATTCGTCCTGTGACCTGTCAACATAGGTACTGATTTCCCATTCTAAAACCCTGTCATTTCAGTCCTCGGCGCATTTCAGGGTTCGTTCTCCGTTTGAGCAGCTGCCAATATCTGGCTCCCTCTCATCTTGTAGCTCGACGTATTAAGCCACTCGGACAAGCTGCGCACTCGATTAGTGGCAGCGACCCTATCCCGCGACGGCGGTTTTTCTGACCACCTGAATGGTGGCTCATGGTCAGGGAACGATGCTCCAGCCTTGCCTGGACGTCCAGAACCAGGGCGTTTTCGCTTGCGTCGTCGTATTTCGAACATATCACGCACCTCTTTCCTAGGATGCGACTCGGCTAGTTCCTGTATACTCGGTCCAATCGTAACAAGATTCAGATCAGCCCGGTAAGACTTCAGGAGGAGTAGTGCAGTTAATACATCTGCCTGCTTAAGCTCCACATGCCCGAGAACCTCGTGAAGAGGAGTATACCCCCGGGAGTCGACGGCATTGGCAGATGCCTTGTCGCCTAGGAGTTGGATAATGGCCTCGACACGCCCAAAGCGGCATGCGATGTGGAGGGCGGTAGACCTCGTAGGCGTGTAGACAATGGGATTATTGTCTGCGGACATGGTGAGAATGACCTCGAAGGCCTCATCCCGCCGGTATTCTATCGCTCTGTAGAGTGCCGTATGCCCGTAACTGTCGGGTGCGTGGATATCCGCCCCATGTTTTACCAGCACAGAGAGAGTTATGAAATTGTATTTCATGGCCGCGAGATGAATCACAGTTTCTCCTCTGTGTGTGCACTCGGACCGTACCAAGCATGTTTGAGAACCCTCATCTGTATGCGTCGTCTGAGTCTGTGACCGAATATTTGAACCATACTCAATGAGAGTTGTAATCATATCCTGAACAACTATCGGAGCGTCTCGCCAGCTTTTCCAACTCCTGTACATATCGGGCCCACAGACAAGTATGGTGCGATACCCCGATGCCAGAGCCTGGAAATGAAGCGCATTCAGTCCTTCCGGGTTATAGGCGCTTGGGTCAGCTCCTCTGCTCAATAGAAGCTTGGCAATCCGTGTGCACCCATGGGTACAGGCGATGGTGAGAGATACGTTTAGTTCTTCCTGCGTGCTGGCGTTGCCCTTAGACAACGTCAGGCAGAGCGGCTCGAATTCAGGATGTTCGTCGTCCTCACCCAGACCATGGATCGTCTGAATCCCAGTCTCCATCAACCAAGCTGCTACAATTGGCGCATCTTCACAAATAGCGAATTTAAGATAGGTATTCTTCTCCTTGTATTCTTTGCCGCGGACCGTCAAAGGCCTAGAATACGTTAGTTAATTATAAATTAGAAGCAGGGCACTATGTTCGCAATGTCGTACTCATCGAGCTCTATTAATTTCCTGTGAGTCCTAATGTAGCCCATAATCCGTTGAGAGTCAGTATTAAGCGCATGGCGAAGTAGACTCCAACAAGTCACAAGAGGTATCATCGGAGCGATAGCTTCGTCAGTTAGCTCAGCTCTAACCATTCGTTCGTGCTCGGTGTATTGGCGATCGAACCAGTAGTCGAAGAATGAGCGGTGGAAGTACCGACTCAACATAATAACTGAAAAGACATCGTTTAAGCCAAGTTCCTTAAGTATGTCAAGGATCAGCTTCGTAGGTAACCCAATAAAATCCACACGTGGCGGTGCCATTATTGAACATTCGGATATGCTTAGAGATATAGCGAAATACTTCTGGATGGTGGTACTCCGGTTCGATTTGAGAAGAATAAGGCCAGCTATGGTTTGTTCGGTTGTTGTTAGGGTCTCGTCGAGGAGTTAACAATAGAGTAGATGAGGGCTATTATTGTTGCGTGAGGGGGTCTAAATTACCTTCGTAGACTAGTCCTAGCTATATACATGTGTATTGTGTATCACAGAAGTGGTGTCGTACGCTCGTTTACTTGCAGGGGGCAAGGTCTTAGCCATATCCCTTCGAACAGCAGTCCTGAATAATTATAGTAGATGATTGGTGCAGTTAGGGCCACGGCAAGAATTCTAACGCCATGTTCTATTATGGAGCAACGCGAGAATTCATCCCTTGCCGAGACGATTGTGCAACACTCGTCAGCCCACCAGCGATATTTGTATGTATTAGCTTCCGTTTCGTGATAAGGAGAGGCTTTTGCAGCGCCTTTGAGACCTTCCTATCAACAGTTGGCACGTCCGCTAGTAGGCTGGCACGTATCTGACGTGAGCCCAGACTGTCACTAGGCGTACGCACAACAAAGAAATCTCTGTATATAGTTACAGTAGCTCCACAGACGTTTTGGAGATCTTTGCGCAAATGTCTATTGCCTGCCTTACATACAGGGTCCCTAACATTCACTATCGGTAAAACATTTATTGGGGTCACTGAAGGTTGTCCTCCGGGTGATTTCTCCTGCCACGTAACCTAACAATCACTTCGTTCCAAGACGGCCATTACAAGGGTTTTCAACTACAGTCTACACGTTCTTAATACCCCCTTATCTAAGGGAAGCTGTTATATATATAAATAAGACGCACGCGCCTAAGAATACCGGAACAATAAAAGACTACATTCTAAGATCATAGAAGACTGTTTTCTCTCGTGGTTATTTTATACTATACCTTCTTTCATTGTAGATATGCAAGCTAGCCATTTCTCTCATGATGTATAGTATAGAGCCAAGTTAAACTGAACCGAGTGATATTGGTGAGGACATTAACATATAGGCAAGCCTAGGTTCCACAGCATTGAGTTCCTTTGGGACACACACTGCGTCATATACTCTTGGTCCCTTACGTAGTCTGCGTAACAACCTTGATACTCTCTCAAATTAGAACCGTTAATCGGCGGCCGATTATCCTGGCATCTCAGCTGGGCTAATATGAGTGGAATCCGCACTGGATATTTTTAGCATTTGACTGACTTGTCCTATGTATAGTATATATGCAACCACTGTAACAAATACAGTATTTTTTATCATATTAAATGCCCGGTTAGCTGTAATATGTTTGGTTAAAAAATTAACAAAATTTGCCCACCTTTTGGTGACTCTTTTAAATGGCCAGGTAGATCGAATTAAAACACAACTCTATGGCCTTAACCTCATGTCTTCGGCTTCATGATAACCTTGAACTAAACCGGCCTTAAAAACCCGAGTATTCTGCAACTCCCCTCCTTGATTCGTTGTTAGTTGAACCTACAACGGTACGACTAAATCGTAAAGACGTAATATTGAACATTCGATTCGAAGACGTCTCCTCAGTTATCGTGGCGTTGCGGCGGTTCCACAGAATCTGCCGCCCCTTAAGTACTTCCATCGGCGAGGCGCACCTTGTTTTGTTTTTCTTTTTCTCGGGTTTAACCGTCTGGTTTTTATGAAATTCACTGTTGCTGGAGCTTCAGAGCTGACCTATCACTTCTCTTTAGCTAGATTTGCTTAGACTCATTAGCTTTCAGAGGTTTAAGTACTAAACCCCGATCTGTCATTTATTCACAGAGCTTTTGAGATGGGAGAGCTTGCTTAGCTTGTATAAAAACAACAATTGATATGCTGAGTTAATGAAAAAGGGACTGGTGAGCAGGCTGAGATGGATGTGATAGAGGTAGGCGTCTAGACTAGTGGACCGTGGAACACGGTCCAGACTATTAGTCTCATCTCTAACCTCAGCCGCGATAACTGTTCGTCTACACCGAGCCAATGCCTGTCACGGAACGGCACGCATCGTGGCTACTAGGCGCAAATATTGTTACTGCGCAACATCCAGACGCAGCTGATACAGTAAATAACCATACGTAGACACCGTGAGTCTTCCAATGTGTTACTGTCAGTATACGTGTATAAAGAGTCGACCGATCACCTGGGTTAGAACGTAAGATGGACATTCTTCATTGTCCTGTCATTCAGACTCACAATTATCATTTATCCATTGTCGTGTTGAACCCCCGTATACTCACACCATGGCGGCCATTGCTGTACGTGAGGATCGTCATAAGAACAACCTGAACGTTCCATCTGAGCCGCCTGCAAATCTTGACTCCGAGCCGCGCGATGTATTCATTGCCCACCGGGTCATGCGCGGCGATGGAATTGTTGAACAATTCACCGACATAGAGCAAGGCATCGAGAAGATTTTCGGCGAATACGAGCGCGAGGTGCCACATCCCTTGCATCACTGGGGCGTTGCCGTAGGGGGCATTATCCACCACTTACAGTCCGACGCCTTCTTCGGCACGCCAAACTATTACGAGAATAAGAAGCTGCCGACAGACGAGGAGTACATCTTGTATCCGGCTGGTACGACGACGTTCAATGACTTGGCAATCCGGGAGTCGGGTGTCACAACGATCTACAACATGCCCCCGACATATGACCCTATCAGCAATAACTGCCAGCGTTTCACTATAGAGCTTATCGGTTTGATCGTGCGCTCCGGCCGTATCCAAGTCCGGACGCTCAAAGATGTGTCCGATGATATCGACGTATTCATCCCGGGCTCAGTTGACTATCTCATGGGTCTCGCAAAGGAACAAATGCTCCCAGAGCCCGTCACGGCGGCTGTGGTGGAGGATCCCGAGGCCCAGAAACAGCTTCTCGCGCATGTCGAAGCAGTCATGGCCGAGAACACGCCAATGGTCACTCCCGAGAATATTGAATCGAAGCTGCAGCACATGGAGGTAGAGAAGCCGGAGAATGCGGTGGAGATTCCTGGGACGAAGATTGTCGAAGTACTACCGGAATCTGGTCAATAGAATATGTGACCAATCATGTATCCAGAATAGGAAAGAGAGCATGAGTAGTAACTCAGAGGCAAGCGGACATTGAAGACAAAGGGGTTGGGTTTATGAAAGAAATAAGCAGCTTTAAATAGAAGAAACATCACACTCACATAGACTTGACTCAGACTGTTGGTTTGAAAATAAATACAAGACTATCTTTAAAATAACACATCCGAAGTCTTAGAGCGAGCCGCCAAAGCTCACTTCCGCGAGCGCACGAATCCGGATCCCACCGCTGACCGGAACGGAATATCAGCGCACGGCCATGGCCACCGGCATCTATCTAGGATCTGCAACCTCGCAACAACAGCATCGCCCACAAGCATTACCCTACGATGCCAGCAAACTCTCGCGATCGACGGACCTGATCACCTTTCGACAACTATTTGCGCGCTAATTATCGTGACGTACAGAAGCAGATAGATAGATAGATATCGTGGCACTGGAGGAGCACGAGGTACGTAGGGCGTTGGAAGAGCTGTGTTACGAAGTGGGATATTGGTACCTAGAAACAAACATGGCATCTATCAGTCATCCTAAATCAACGAATTGACCCCCCGAGGCGCTGAGCCGTGGTCCTGCGAACTACACTCACTCACTCACTCACTCGGCTCGTCCGTCGTGAAGCGCAGCAGGAGAAAACACGACAACGAACATATTCTACGTCTTTCGCAGAAAAATAGGGTATGATAAAAACGGCTGATATCGCTACTAATTAAAAAGGCTATTAAAGTGAAAAGAAGACACCTATTAGCATTAGATAGCAAGTCCAAATCAATGATAGTGAGGGTCTTCCGTCACATGGGGCGAACGCGGTAATTATAGATAGATTGGTGGACTCCATTTTCGTATACGAAAAATCTCCAGCTCTGGAGGCTTCCTTCCATACTACCTACCACTTCGGTGTTGACATGCAATATTAATATTGCCACATGTCGTAGAATTAAGTATAGAGAAGCCGTGTAATTATTCTTACCCGCAGAACGCTTCAGAAAAGTAGGAACGGGTTTTGTCTATTTCCAGTAACACGATAGATATGCTTGCTTACCCAGGCAGGTTTGTGGATGGCTCAGAAGCAATAGGGTACGTACATCCCTCCAAAACAGGCCTATAGACACCTATTGATTGATTCCTTGTAACTATAGGCGACCCAACAGTTTTCGTTCCTGCGTGTCGAGAGAGTCGGGCTTCTATGATATGGTTTCTGGGACGTAAATGTCACGATGACTGCGCTGGCTACGAACTCAAAGAGACTCGATCTTACCCCCCCGATAAGCTACCTAGAACCGAAAGGTTGAGTACCTTAGCTCGAAGTCGCTGAATGTTGAGGATGAATAAGTATTCGCACATCGAAACAATAATCTTGACGTCTAGCATCAATAGGTAAGCAAGCCTCTCATGCATCCCCAAGTAGGAGCAGCAACGTTTCCAAATCCCGCAAATTAACATGTCTAATGTGTTCGTAGTATTTGGATATTAGTGATGTTTACTTTATACCAAACAGCCGCATGTCCAACTTGATTCACCAGAGCGCCGAAGCCCAAGCAAGCAGTGCGCATATCAAACACCTGTCCAATTGCGAATACTAACAGACCACAATGTACCCTCCTCACTCACTCGTCTAATCTTCTTTCTCAGGACCACTCACTTCCCGCACCACTTCATAACGAGTGTCTGTCGGGCACAAGCCGTAAATAATATCTTTCATTCCACACCGTGTCAATCCGCTCTATTCTCTTCGGAGAACATCACAAAGATGTCGTCCGGGGGGTATAATCTAAGTGACATGAAAAATATCGGCACTGGTAAATACAGACGGGGGCTGAATGGATGGACGGATGGATGGGGTGTGTTATAACAAAAGAAAAGATAATAAAAACCGCCGATAAGGGTTTTTTTTAAAGCTCCCCCGACCAATATATATGCTGCGTGAATGTTTCTGTAAAGATGATATATTACTGTCATGACCTCATTGCATCCCGAAAGAGTCGAGCCAGGCTAGCTGGGCTGTCGTGGGGAAATTTCTTCCAAAAGAGTGTTTATTTCATTCATTATTTTCAATCACCGAAAGCGTGGTGTCTGGGTTGCGGGCTCACGGCTCCGCTACCGGTGGCGCTCACACTGGCACTACCCGAGTAATAGCTTTGGTCGATGCGGAGGATCCAATCAAGCTTATCACGTTCATTGCGAGCCGCGAAGAGCCACGTGTTGTCGGTCCCGTAAACCGCAAACACACCCGCCTGTAGACGCTCGCTTAGCCCGCCGATAACAGGACCTGCTGAGGTCTGATTGCCAGCCCAGATGGAAGAGATGAGTCGCCCCGAGCCTGTCCGGCGATGACTAGGCTGAAAGCTACTATTGGTGGTGTCGTCAACTGCCGATTCGTCGGCTGGGCCACTGTCATCATGCCCACCGAAGAGAGCTAGTATTTCTGGCTGGCTATCAACCCTCGAATTGCGGAGGCTGACTATGGCGACTTCGTCCCCATTAGTCGAGTTGTGGATGTGCATATACGGCCGTCGG
The DNA here is from genome assembly GCA_003426235.1 of Xylaria polymorpha. Lineage (NCBI taxonomy): Eukaryota > Fungi > Ascomycota > Sordariomycetes > Xylariales > Xylariaceae > Xylaria > Xylaria polymorpha. The sequence continues at coordinate 20,083 of NQIM01000198.1, forward strand.
AGTTCGACGAACCGCTTCACCCACTTTGTTGAATCGCTGCTGGGCACAAGGAGGTAGCCGCCTTTGAGGATAGACGGATTCTTGGGTATCCGAATGACTGTGGCGATTAGTCTTGGAGGGGTAGTCGACTCTGGGGCTATGCCATTCGTAGGCGGTAGGGTGTTGGCTGGGCTCAAAATATTGAAGGCGGGGTCAGGGTATCGCTTCCACAGATCGATACACTTCGTCAAGATTGCAGTTTCCTCCTCGTTGTACTCAGGCTGGGGTTTCTCCTCAGGGACCTCTTCGGGCTTCGTATTGTCCGTGCCCTCCGTGCCCTCTGCACTTTCGGCGCCCTCTGCACCCTCTGTACCCTCTGCACCTTCTACACTCACTGTACTCACTACATTATTGGTAGCCTCAGCCTCAGCTTCGGCTTCCGTACCTTCTTGCTTCTGCTCCTCTCCTTCAGTTGACTCGGGGGTTTCATCCTCACTGGATTTGTCTTCATTAGATTTGTTAGGCGTTGAGGGTCGCGAGGTTTCTGGTGTGTCATTGAGCAAGGCATGGATCGAATCGTCGTCCTCGTGAGTCTTGATGGGCGAGAGTTCCTCTTCAGAGTGATCTTCAGACTCGGTCGGCTTGATTTTGGGCTCGGGTAGACCGATCTTCTTGAGCCAAAGCTGAGCGGCCCCAATCTCTGCAATGCGCCGTCTCTTTTTTCTTGCCGCGATATAGTCGCCAATCAGTGATACCCCCCTGGGACTCCAGCTACTAAGACTTTCTTCCCCTTTGACATAATCATGCTGGCTGTTCATTCGCCACAAGTCTCCGGCACGCTTGATTGGGGCAGGCTTCAACCCCAATGAGAAAATCGTCGTCGAGGAATGGACAATCCGGACGTGTTGCCATAGAGCCGAGAGCATCGAAGCTTGGCGCACATATGTTCTCCCAAGAATTTGACAATAGAGGTTGGTGGAGAATTTCATTGGCTCCGCGAGATTGTCCGCAACAACGTCCCATGACAGCGTCATCTGAACCTTGTACTTGTCCGCAGTCACTCGATCCAGCAGCAGAGAATTATGCGAGCTGGAATCCCAGTGCCCCGATATCGTAGCACTCCGTGTTCCGTTCGCATTTTGGCGAAAAATCGGTTTGCCGCCAAGTCTCAAGGCGATATCCGGAGTAGGCGAAGCCATGTCAGGAACCTTTCCAGACTGATCCACAAGCTGCACTTGGCCGACTCTCATTGAGCTAACATCTTCCCATGGTAACGCATCGCCCGAACTATGAGATAAATTGATGGCTATGCGTCTTTGTAGGCCTTGGTGTAGTTGGAATGTCCCGACATCCAGCTCACTAGTCTGCGTGGCCTCAACTGGTGTGTACTCGCCCATTTCATTCATTTCGAGAATTTGAACTCGCGCTAATAAATCATGCTTTTCTGCGGTATAAAACTGGGATTCATTGATACGCGCACCTTTGGGCTTGTTTTCCGATCCGGGCGGAGTGTCACGCATCTCGTCCCAACTAAGCAACTTGTCCAGGTGCATTGCAGTGACCTTCGCGAAGATAGCGATTCTTAGGTTGGTTTCTTGAGACCCGAACAGAGGAACGCTCATACTATGAACGCTATCAAAGCGTATCGGCTCTTCGTCGAAGTCTTTAATCATCTGGGTTGTTGTGACACCGTTTTCTGATACACCTGGGATGAACAGTTGAGCATGCACGTCGGTTCCTTCTCGCTCGGCGAAGCCAACCATGTCATGCATGACCACGTTATACTTCAAGGTACTTGAGGGTGCACGAGCGCTGGAAGGTTCCAGTGAAACTTTGATAATACCAATGACATGCGATGTATAAGGCGACAAGACGTCCAATGTGAAATCCTGTACCCGACTATCAAAAACAGCTTTCAAAGGAACGTCAACCTCGCCAACGAGAGAGTACTCGGGCATGCAAGTCTCCACAAAGGGATTGTCAAGCTTAAAATGTTGAGAATACTCTGGCTGGTCGAGGTACTGATGCATTTGCCGCATTTGCCGCACACGGTCATGGAGTTTGTCCAGACTCCACAGGTGAATCACTGCATTCTTGTAGTCGACCACGCGGATACCCACACAAGGTTTCTGGGCGTGTTCAAGTGCGATATCGTCCTCATTTGACACATCGTTGAGAACCATGTCGTAAGAAGAGCAAAGAGTATGGCCTTGGTCTACTACTGTGAACTGGAAGACAACGCTTTCGTCTAGTTCCTGGCTCATAATCTGCGCTTCTTTCAAAGATGCCGCATTCTGAAGGATATCTTCGGCCATCTGCACGTAATGCCAACCTTTCCAATGCTCGACAACCTTCTTTGCCCGTTGTATCTCGTCTGCCGAAAGCTTGGGGTTGGCTTTTGGCCTCTTGAGTGGATCAAGCTTCTCTATCTTGGCCTCGAATTCCTTCTTCTGGACAGCCAGTTGTTTTTCCATATCCGTTTTGATCTGAACCAACGTCTCTTCCATCCGCTCCTTCTCTTTCTTGATTTCCTCAACTTCCACATTTGCGGCCTCCGCGCTCCTGAGCTGGTCTTGATACTCTTCTTTCTGTTTTTCCAACTGAAATTGCATGGTTTCTCGAATCTCTTTCAGGCGTTCATCAGAATCACCGCCTTTAGGAGTGGAGGGCATGGTAAGTGCCGTGTCAAGAGAGAAATTGTCGATTGTCCCCGTCGACATATACTTTTCACGAACTGGATATGATAGATTTGATTCCGCATCATCATCGCCTTCGCGCTCGTTAACACGCTCAGCTCTGGCACGCTGGACATCCTCAAAAAGTGCATTCAACTCTTCGTCTGTTAGACTTTGGAGGTTCTTATCCGTGCCTAGAATAGCTCCAGCAGCTTCTCGCCTCGCAAGTGACCAATCCGAGTCTCGTCCTTCCCGGGCAAGTGCAGGCGACTCGGGCCGACTATCGCCAAACTCTGATCCAGCTTTGCTAACGGATCGTTCATGACCCAGGCGGGGTGATATGAGTTGACTAGCTGTCACGCTATGTCGAAGTAAACTTTGTCTGTTCTCATCCCGCTCCGCCTTGGCCTCCATGGGATGATTGAATCTGAAGATATGGAAGTCTCCAAGAATGATTCGATATCCAGAATGTAACCGCGTTGTTTCCGCAACCCGCCTACCATTAACCATAATTGACGCACCCTCGCTCGGTGTTATATTGACGGTGCCGTCCATACTGTTATCAAAGGTACAATGGTTATGGAGAATCCGAGTACCGTTAAGACGTATGTTGGCTTGGTGTTCGGCGTTAGAATCCACATTCCCAACTGTAGTCTTTCCAGGCTTGAGGTTGTAAACCAGACATTCTGCAAGTAGTGGATCGTCCGATAAATTGACCAAATGCGGCATCTTCTTTGGCGTATGCAATCCAATAAAGCCTTTCTCAATGCTGATTCCAAGCTCCTCCAACGCGGCCTCGCGTTCTTTGTGAATCTCTTCAGTTTTCAACAGTTTTTCTTCCCAGGTTTGATTGAGATCAGTCAGTAGTTTCTCGCTTTGGCTGAGCTGCTCAGCGATCTCGGCTTTCGAAACCTTCTTGACGGTACCGTCGGCCTGGGTGATGCTGACGATCTGCTGTTCCAAAGGTGTGCCTTCAGCATACACTTCTTCAGGTGGCACAGGTGTACCACCGACACCACCAACACCTCCCACAGATCCACCCCCAAGTTTGCTTCGCAGTAGAGCGAGTTCTTCCTTCAACTCTCTTATCATGCGAGCATTAGCATCCTCATTAATAACAGCGTGATTCTTGATTCGCTTGGCGGAGTCGGCATAGCGCAGGGTGCTCAGAGTCTCGTCATAATTGATATCAGCGGGACTAATAGCCGCAATCATAGCCGTCATACTGTTTCCACCCAACGAATCCTTGAGGAGCCACGTTAGAACACTGTCTCGGTATGGAACAGTACCTCCTCCGGCGCCTTTTTCTTTCTTTCCCGTTGAGAGATCGGCCAGCGCTGCTATCACACGACCGAGAGTTGACAGTGACCTATTGATCTCGGCACCTTCCTTGAGTCGAGCACCAGTGGCACCTGTAGATGTCGCTCTTTCTGAACCCGCAAGATCGACCAGACTAATTTTTGCCTGCTTTTCCAATTCCATCTTGGCGTCCGTATCGAACGACTTTTGCGTTAGAATCAAAGTGAAAACAGCGTGACTTCGACTGGATGTCTCGTTCATGTTTGTGGCCGCGACAGTTCTCGCCTTGTTGCCTTCGTCCATCAAGTTTTCAATCTCCTGGAAACTGCTGACTACCAGTTTGGCCAAGTCTTCTACGTAAGGACCGGTAGAGGGATGCTCTCGGACCTTGAGATTGCCTTTCGTGGACGGGTTCAAAAGATCTCGGACTCTTTCGTTGTAGATTTCAAGATAGGAAACCTCGACGGTACATCGCGTGTTTTTATCTTGTTGCAGATCACCGATCCTCTCAAACATATCCTGGCAAATCTTGGGAATGATACCGTGCTCCTTACCATAACCCATCATCGAGTATGATTTTCCTGAACCAGTCTGACCATAGGCAAAAATACAGTTGTTGTAACCCTGAAATGCATTATCCAGGAGAGGCTTTCCAAGATCATTATGAAGGTTTTCTTGACCAGCATAGGTCGGATCGCTTTTGTTGAAAGACCAGTATGACCTGTCGAAGGCGAAAGTCTTTGGAGCTAGGTCTTTCGGTCCTTTGCCACCATGCGCTCCGTCAGGCGGCACAGTAAGGACCGTCTGATTATTTTTCATCTCTACAATACATTTTGCCCCCCGATCGATTTCTGTTGTCCTCGTTAGCTAGAGCATCAATCCTACATAACGAGGATTTGCCCAGCTCCAGGGTATGGATAGGGGGTCGAGATGATTGCACAACGTACCTCGACTATTGAATGGACGACATCTCACCACCACCTTGATGTTTCCACCCCCGGCAGGCGCCATGATGGGCAGATAGAGGGCCGACCCCTCAAGTCTATAACTGCTTAATCAAATATAATCGGGAATCGCGGTATGCGACAGGCCGGACGTAGTCGGGGTAACATGCGAAGAATCGTCGTTGATGCGGTGTCGTGACAGTGGGGGGTTCGCCCTCGATGGATACACGGTGGCCTGGTGAAAGAAGGAAAAGGGCGTCTGGTCGCAAACCCAAAGTCGGTCCACCCAAAAAAGTCAAAACAACTCCTGGCGCATTAGCGCTGGCCCCTCGTCATCCCCGCCCTACCCACGGCGTGTCGGGGTAGATCTGATGTCGTTTCGCGGCGGGGGGGAAGTCTATTTCGTGGTGCGTGGCTGCGATAAGTCGGAATGGCGTCGGCAGAGCCAAAGGGCGGTCGACAAGGGGCAGCGCAGCGAACCAAGGCAGCGACTTGGTCAAAGAGCTTTAGGTATGTGGTGTAGTGTGGTGTGCTGCAAAGCGCTGGACCCGTAGCGGTCAGGCCAGGGCGAGATGCACAATGCGATGCCTCGTTATACTGGGTCGTAGTCGTCGGCAGTGTGGTGACTGAGTGTTTACAGTGGTGGTGGTGGTGGTGGTCTAGTTCGGTCGACGATGATGGGGCCGGGGTTAGGAATTTCGGCTGCAGCTTGTGTACAAATTAACAGCGGAATCAGACAAAGCTCGGCGGAGAGACGCGATCGCGACTTGGGGATAGTATGTAACAGTATAGGATAAGCGCTCGTTCATTTCCCGCTGGAGGCTATGCCTAGTTGAGGAGGTACAACCCATATACTGTACCGTAACTATGACCGATGTGGCACTAACCCGCGCCCGCGACAGCCGGGAGAGTGCCCAGGTGGGATTCACGTGCTATTTTCCTATTTTCCCTGCAATGCTCCCTACTGTATTTTGCTGCCTGCCAGGTGACTACGCACTGTCGCCACCTGCCACAATGGTCGGTGCATTGCTCTCTATAGTAGGGTAGGTATACTAGGCATCTGTTATTCCTTCATTTGCTGCAACCCTTACAGGCTGAAACAAAATATCTTCAAGTTGAGTTATCGAGAAATTGACTTGATTGGCTAGGTAAGATTTCGACACTGCCCAAAAACCAGATTCAAGTTTATACCTGGGTTGACCCTCGCATGTCAGAGGTCAGAGATGTTAACCCTGCAGCACACGTATACTTACATACGTAGGTGCACCCTTATACTTTGTACCTACTCGTATTCTACTTCATCTTTTGAATAGGTAATCTATTTCAGCCCCAAATCCTTCGCGAGTTGGCCCTTTGTCGTCGAGGGGTAGAAGTCCCTGTGCTCCTCGAACGTCTTCACTGCCAAGTCCCTGTCGAGCTCGTTGAGCTTCCTGTAGAGCGGCCTAACATACTTCATTCGGCCCACTGAGCCCAGAAGGTCAACAACACCCGGGAGCTCTGACCTGTCTCCCGCATTAAGGGCGATGAGGTAGTACGCCGACTTCAACTCGACATTCTTTGACGAGTTGAAGCTGTAAGTAGTACCTAGGAGGTGAGATCGGTCGGCATTCAGAGGCGATGAGAAGTTTTGAACGGCCTGTAGGAAGACAAGAATCTGGTTTGCGGTGAATGATTCCAGGTCTTTGGGGCTGGGTTGGTAGTCCTGGTACTACGTTAGCACTGTCACATAACACGTATATCTTATATGTAGAAGAGGCCCGACACTTACAGCTTGTTTCCACTTCTCGGCAAGTGCTAAACAGCTATCGACATAAGCCGTGTTAAAATCTGGCTTAGGTGGCAAGCCGGGCGCGTAGAACCGCTCCTCCCACGGAATCTTGGCAATCTTCTCCTTAATCTCATCATTACCATAGCTGTTAAAGAAGTCCAAGAAAGTCTGCTTGAACTCGAAAGAGTCTAGAGATTTCCGTGCCCAGGTCTTGAAGTAGTGGGGGATAAACTTGTCAAAGTGCTCTCGGCCGACTAGTGTGTCCAGGTAGTAAAGGAAGTGGAAACCCTTCTCGTAGGGAATCGAGCTGAATGCATCCTCGGGATCAACGCCCTTATGATTGATGATGAGTTTGGTGAACTCGTGGTCTGCACCAAACAGCGCAACGGAGTCCTCTGGGCCTTTGTGAGTTTAGTTTCCACAAGACGCATGCCAGGCGACTTACCAAGCGCTTTCCAACCAATGATGGCACTGAAGTCGAACTGTGGCGCACCACTGTTAGAAATGAGGAGTCAGCGATTGTCGCATACGAAAAGTGATATAAATGCTCGAAATACATACTGGATGGCAGCGCCAATTCGACGCTCCAGATAGGTAGTCCAGCTATTACGACTTGGTCAGCAAAACTTTGACTTGCCCAAGGCACAGGAGAAATCTAACCCTTCATTGAGCCAGAAATGTTCCCATGAAGCACAGCCAACTAGATTGCCGCTCCAACTGTGACTGAGCTCATGAGCGATGACATCAACGTTCTGACGATCGCCACTGATGATAGTGGGCGTCGCGAATGTGAATATCGGGTTCTCCATCCCACCGTAGGCAAAGCTAGGCGGTAACACCAGAACATTGTACTGGCCCCACTGATAATCAAAGACGAGCTTCTCTGCGACTTCGAGGAACTTGTCCATATCGCTCTCCAGCTCCCATTTGGCTTCCTTTAGTGCCTCGGGCCCGGTGGCCACGACAGAGCGCTTACCAATAGGGGCTGTCTCGAGATCTCCCGAAGCTAGGGCGAAGAGATAGGAGGGGATAGGGACCTTCTGTTCAAACTGGAAGAGCTTGTCCCCGTCTCCCTGGGTATCTGATGGGACAGGGACACCGCTTGCGACTACAGGTAGCGGCGAGGTGATGTTAAAGGTGAAAGTAGACTTGACGTCAGGGGTGTCCTGGCACGGGAAGATAGAGCGGGCCAAGATAGCCTGACATTGCGAGTAGACGTAAGGGTGCTTCTTGTTGCCGGTCTGCGCGGGCGTCATCCATTGAAGGCCCACGCAGTCTTTGGTGGTCTCAAGCGCAATATCTAGTTTGAGTACGCCACCTTGCGACACACCCTCGGGCACAGAGACGTGAAGCGGCGAGCCGTATGGCTCAACCCGACTTTTAAGAGCCCACTGTAGATCCGCGGAGTTGGACTTGACTGACAAGACAGATAGGTGGTTCGTATCTTCGTTAGACGTCAGCAAATGCTCCTTACAAAAAAAAAGAGGTATTTTAAAATATGCAGGAAAAGGTGGTGCGGGTAGAAAATGTTTAGATATTTTTCTTGCTAGGGCCCACATCACACGCAGAAATAGACAAGTCAAGGAATCACACACCGAGGATGACCTCTTGACTCTTCTTGTCGGTCAACGACTCCAGTTCAAGCAGTACAGATCCCTCGAGACGCTGCTTCTCAAAGTTCACCTTGAAGTTGACGGTGGTGTGCTTGGTGAGCCACTCGCCATAGTTGGCGAGGGTGTTGGGATCGCGCGGCGCCATTTTGGACTGACTGCGGCTGTAGCTGTGGCTGTGACGGTAACCAAAGCTTCGCACGGGCGTCAGTGATGCTGGTGGTGGTGAGGCGAATGAGGTACTACGAATAGTGATTTGGATGGACCTGAAGAACAGAGAACTGCTCTTGGTGATACTGCCCCTGCCCCGCATAGAAACGGCCATGTGTTAAGACAGTCGTCATGCGGCGGATATCTGTCTTTCGCCTCAAACGTACTGTTTGTTGCCTGCCGAATCGAGCTAGTGATGCTACCTGTACAGCAAAAATTCCCGTCGCAAACCGGCCGTTGCAGTCAATTAACCTGTTATTATTTTTTCACATAAAGTACCTAACCTTAGGTAGGTGTTGTGGAGAAAGCCTCTCAACTGGCTGCCAGCTGCAATTAGATTAGGTCGTAAATTTACATCTTTTTTACTTCCTTCAAGTGAAGCCATCACCGAGTACCCAGTTTTGCAGCCCACACACGATCCCATCGAGTCGGTAGAATCTTGCTTGCAATATTCTATAGAGATATCAAAAAGGATCAACATGTAGTTCGTTTCGACCCCATGCCGGTTATAGTACCTGCATCTCTGACAAAACCCCCTTCTTAGTACACTAACCGATCTAGTTAGGTCGTGTATATGTTTCTTAGTGCAGCCAAGTCGACTAGAGAGAGCAACTATGAAAAGTGAAACATCAAGTACCAGCATCATGGGAATGGAACGCATAAGTCGAGAGAGAGAAGAAGAGATTGTTATAGATGCCAAGTGATGGGATCGCTTGAGCTGAAAGTTAGTCCTGCGACCGACATTTGAGTTAGGTAGGTCAGAGATATAGTCCGGCAAGTCAATCAGATTGAGCGATGTCATCCAAGGTTCACCCCCGAGCATGAGAGATGGTGCGAACTCTAAACAATCAACCATCGTCTCCATGCTACGTTCGAAGAGGGAATCACATCCACCCCCATACTTGATCTTGCAGATCGTAGAGCTAGTTTGGCATATCTGCCTGCTAGTTCTCATATCGTCCGAACTCGTCGCGGGGCGATCGCGATACGAACGGCAAGTTGAGGAACCAACTTCAACTCAGTATAGCGCATCCTGCCGTTACAGCATTACCTAAAGCGGCGACGCCACGAGTCACAGCGAGTCATGGTCTTGACAACACCGTGTGCGAAATTGCCTTAGGGGCTATAATGTCTTCAATGAGGTGGCCCTCTTCTTTTAGGCGAAGTAAGGGCTTCGAGACATGTGACATGTTCAGTAAAACTCCTGCGTAGGTGTTGGAAATCGTATTATGAGACAATGCCACTGAGGCAGATTGGGTGTTACGTGTTGACGGTAAGCCAATCAGGAACCCTTTTTCAGCGTTGATCATCAACTGAACTATCGACTTAGCTGCTAGAGAAGCCAATGACTGTATTGATACTAGATGTTGTGCATATTAGTTTGCAGTCTAGTCTGATTTAAGCTGACCGACAAACTTCATCCGATCTTCAGCCTCACAATCGGTACCCGTGAACCACGACATCTCAAACCCGCATTCCGTACATCCTCGCATCCCTTACTTACTTTCTACCCCGTGTGACGTAAGGAGACGGCGAGCACGGGGTATAATGTCTAACTCCGCGCCACACAATCCGCTTTCCTCGGCGCAGGCGCATCTCCGCGTCGCCAGGCCCACCGACTCAATCCCGTCTCTCCTCCCATTCTACGTCGACGGGCTGGGATTCGAAGTGAAAATGACGTTTGGTCCCCACGAGGGTTTCGATGGCGTGCTACTAAGCATGCCTCCGTCTTCGCCGTCGACTCCGCCCTCGGGCTACCACCTCGAATTCACACAACACGTCTCTCACCGCGCGGGGCGTGCTCCAACACAGGACAACCTGCTCATCTTCTACCTGCCGGATGAGACGCAGTACCAAAGCGCCGTAGCGCGTATGAAGGGCGCGGGCTTCGAGCCCGTCGAGAGCTTCAACCCCTACTGGGAACGTTGTGGTGCCACGTTTGAGGATCCGGACGGATATAGGGTCGTGTTGGCGAATATGAAGTCGCCTGTGTGAATAGCCCATCTTGTTCAATTGGGCAGCGATCTTAAGTGTCCCTAAGTATAAGACAGGCTTGGATTATTACGGCCCTTTTGGAGGATACCAGATGATTGGAAGGAACACGAGAATGGTATATTATCAGGTGTGTTTAAGGCGTACGGACCTTGAAGAATATGTCAGCCTCAACCCGAAAAGGGGGGCACGCGATACAACCATAATCTAGATAGACATGGTAAGTATGGATGTGATTATTAGGTGCTATAGAAATGATACTCAGTGAATGAACGAGCAGAAATCGTATGTTGAAGGCCTCCAGCCACCCGTCGAGATGCATGTTTATCTAGCCGATGAGGAAATATTGGTCCCCCACGAAGAAGAGGAAATAATATGGGTGCCCAGGTATTATAACCACTACACGAAAATTCTTGAGGCCTGTGATTTTCATGAACTAGACCTAGTCCCTAATCTCCTCAACGTGTAGATACCCGGAGGTGAGATGCCCCTTTTTTCTTGTCACTCAAAGTGCCTCGTGTCAGTAATTGAAACGGCCCCTTTTTCGGCCCCATTGTCGCGGAGTTGCAAAACCGCCATTCATCTCAGCTGCTCGTTCTCGTAATGAACGATCACATGCCGCCACACATATGTAGAGATTGAACATGCAAGGTGAGGCCGCAATGAATGCGCCGTTCGGGCCAGTCTCGGCGGACACCTGTTGACCTACCAGTGTTCGCTGTGATGAGCCACACGAGTGAAAACCGAGGATCTAATCTATCCAGCTCGTTCGCTATAGTTCGCTGCAACTCTTTGGAGCGCCAGCATCACCACATCTGCAGTTAGGTCTACATGCAGACGCGGGGTGTCGTATTACGAACAGCTACCCGTCGAATAGTTCCTCTCCACGAACGCGTTGATGACACCAATGTGACGGTGACGGACAGCTTCACAATCTGGGGGCCAGCTCCCTGGGTCCGGCTGTCACCAACAACGCCGGGGGCGGTGCGCCATGAGCATGCTACAGTCACATTCCCAATTCACCACCAGCAGCAGTAGGCGCTTACTTACATGCCCCGACATTGTTACGCATTGAGATATCATCTTGCGATAGGTACTAGTAGACGAGTCGTTGGGAAATTGCGGGTCCCCCATGCTAGGAAAAGGGGAGCATAATCAATCTTCTGTAGAGCTTAATAGGGTATTGTATAGCCAATTTGCCTATGCACTTCGTAAGGGGAATGAGAACTGGGTTTAAGAACGGCCTTTGCGGTTCTTGCAGGATAAGAGTCCTGCACGTGGGTATACAGTAGGTAATCGCCATTGAGTTTTACGAGTCCAGGGCCTCGGGGCAAACTAAACTCTATAAAGTGCGTGACCGTTGCTGTCAATCCCTATTCCCACGAGCTCAGCTTGGCAGTTACGCTAGGGCTTAGCTGGGCCCCGGAAAACCTTGTCTAACAGGAGAAAAGATACAGTAGTTAGGGATGTTAATGGCGTAGTTGTAGAGTGGTATAGGTGTATTTGAGATTAGTGTGTACAATGCCTTGCAGTTTTGTGACTCTGTAACAGACCAGGAATCCGCCCTCAAGGCCCCTTCTAGCCGAGCCAATACTCTAGCCGCTTTTTAATGTAGTGTACAGTGTAGATAACAGCGCCTCAAATTGATTCAGGGTTGAGTCCCCTTGTTATAGCATGGACCCCTTGCGTCCTCCACTTCAGATCCCTTAGTGTACCTCGTAAGGTTGATGAGTGGGGGTACCTAGCAGTTATCTATACTATACTATAGTATACAGTAGGTATGCTTCAATCACCCAAGTCGCCAAGAAAGGCTGTTCTACTGCTACTAGATGGGTATAAGGCTAACCCCGCTCTCGCTTCTTCGGAGGTCCAAGTGTTTTTCTTACGTAGGAATTTTGTGTAGGTATACTGCTGTAGTACCTAAGTTAGGATGAAGGCCGTTCCTAATCAAGATATATCCGTAAAGATGAGGGGATTATAAGCAACTGTGAGTGTAAGTGTGTTTGGGTATTGGGGTAGGTAACTGAGTGCGTTTGTGACCACGAGACACTTAGTGTTCTGTAGAGAAATATCTAGCTTTAAGTTCCAAAAGTTGCAAATGCTTAGTATTATTTCTGAAGCAGCCCCTTATCGTGGAGTGCCTAATTCATACTGAGAGCTCGCTCTGAATATAATAGAGCCTGTCCCATAGCATAAATCCAATGCCCGCCGCCTCAAAGCAAGCAAAAAACGGCGTTTACGATAGATGAGGTTAGTGAGGCGCTCACTAGTGAGAGACTGTTCACGACTAGTCTTCAAGTCACAAGATGGCGCATTGTGCCGTTTTCGGAGGCGCAACAGCGCTGGTGAATAACGGTTATACATTCTTACTGTGAGCTTACAGGATTAGTAGGGCTCTGTACTTCTCTCCTGGCTACCCTCACGCCAACACAGTAGGTATCTGACTGCTGAATAATTTTAATATACGCTAGCCGGGTTTTGGTCTGCGGGAGATAAATTTGGAGACCGCATGGAACCCCGCAGGAATCCGTTCTGATATTCACTTCATCCCATCCGATCGGGGCGATTTGGCCGGGTCTGAAACAAAGTCTAACGGGTAGTTTCATGTCTAGCTCAAATCTCTCAGGACTGGCCCTGCTCCTCTTTGCCTGCAGCCAGGCCGAAACACCAGCCTTGACGCACCTTAGGTACTTCAGTGAAAAAAATATTTTTGGTTGATGACGTCTCACGACGTTCAGTAGAGGGAACTCTCGCTGCGATGTCAGAATTGGAGTGAGGGGTTGCTGACGGGGTATTGAGGAGTATGTAGTGAGTTGTCGGGCAAATTAGACTTCTCTTACTTAGTGACATTGATACGACAGGCTGAGCCGGTTCCTGGGATGGAAAGTTCCGTACTGTAGTTTCCTACATGACGGTTCAACCCCGATAGGCCCATTTCAAGAACTGTTCCTGGCTGATCTCCCTCCACTATCAGGGGCCGCCGCCTTGAGTGGGTAGCCCCATCTATAACATAAGCTTCTATCGACCTTCCATGGTAGAGTTAGAAGATTCTGTTGGCGTCATAACTGTAGGAACCTGTCGTCACACCCAGAAGACACTTTTATTACCTGCATCATGATGGCTCTAGGAATAACCGAAACAATTGTATTGTAGTAATGGCCCGCGTGCTTTCCCATTCTTCGAATATACACAATGAAGTCTGAGAGAGCAGTGTTATCCGTGTACAAGAGATTGAGAGATTACAGAATCTGATCTGGGGCAACGCCAAGCCGTTTATTCTTGATTCCGGTCAGCACTTGACTCGCTTAGGGAGGAATGACGGCATAATTCAGGTAATAATGAGTTACCCGGTGACCTCTTCTAGTGTAAGTACACTCTTACAGACCATGTACTACAGTTCATTCCACGACTGGGTGGAGGCTGGGAAGCTATGCAGTACATCCAGCGAAGCAGAAGAATTTCTGTGACCTATCCACTCATAGTTGTCAACCTCACTGACATTCTTCGCCTAAGCGAGGTTCCAAATTAGATGCCTGGCAAATGGCAGTAAGCCACGACGAAATCTTGATCTGCTCCATATCCAGTATATATACCTACTTGGTAGGGACATATATTAATTTTCGATAACTATAATACCCAAGCCTTTACGATGTCCTCAGTAATTTGCGATTGAGCACCCCAAAAGCTGCCGTCACAATGATTCGAAGTGTGTCTAGTGAGATATCAGTTTCCCTCGATCACTGGGCAACGATCTACGTATGCGGCCTGTACTGTAAACCATGAGGATTGCTGTGTGCAGCTTCCCCGGCTTCCGAGTTCGGGGAACATATCATAACGACGAGGATCTTATGACAAGAACGTCCCGATTTGTCACCGGTTCGAGACACGCGTAACAGGTACCGATATCGTCTGAATAGATCGGCACTTTATCTTGAATGCTATATGAGGCTCAATCTTGATATAAGCTTTGGTTCTGGTCTAGATCATGATATAGTTTCGTGTTAAGCCCACTCCGACGGTAGTAGTATTTGTTTGCCACTGTATTTATGCCTTGATAAGTGTTTAACCTTTTACCGGATAGGATTTATGCAGATGGTTTGAACAGCCAATCAACCACTTTCGTCCGGTCTATGGGCATAAATTCCCTGAAAGTTTCTATCCACGAGGCGAAATTCTCCGCTGTATGTATGCTGTACGGTCAATCTTCTTGGAACAATGGGTTGGCGTGCAACCAGCTGCATGCTTCGTGAAGTGTGGAAGAGGATGCTTCAACAGCCTCGAATCTTAGAATTCAATCTTCAAAACATCCGTAGACTAAAATAACTTACACTATTCGTAGATCCCAGGTTCGAAGTCCGAAGAGCCTATCTTTTGACCTTTGTGATATGTGGCTGATGCGAAGCGTTTCTAGGCATTTTAGGCGTGGCGATCATAAACATTTCCGGCAGCAGGAGAAGTTTCATGCAAGCCACATTGATGCTGGCATATACAGTACTGTACTAGTACCTCTGGATTGTTTTAGAAACTATCTGCATAGCGTATGCCGCTATGAAGGACGAACATATTCCTGCATCTGCAGCGGTAGTTGAGTTAATCATGATTATAGCTGCATGAGTGCTTATGCTGTCGGTATTTGAGTGGCGAAACTGTTTCCCATAGACATGAGAAGGGGGGACCCAGGTACGTAGTATGTCCAAAACACGCCCATCGGTATCATGTTGACTTCCAGTTTCATAACGCAGTTGGTTCTCATCCACTTGCCTATACCAGCGTATCAGCAAGAGATCTTATTGGCTTTGGGCGATAATTATTAGGAAAGTTTTGCCTTGCAACAACCTTTTCCTTCATCGACTGTATATACGTAGAGTGTATTATTCAAGTGGACCATATGCGAGGAAACAAAGTACCAAATCCGGCTTCTACATGCGCTGCAGAAAAGATCATTCCTAAAACCATTATCTCGGGGCACTTACCATCTGAAGCCTCACACTTCTTATCAAGATTCGTATCCTCACCGCCCATCCTGCAGACCAATGCTACGGTGATAGCGGATCATAATGGCAACTTCGCTATTCCTCACAGGTACTGTGAATCCGTATATTTAGACCCTGGTAAGGCCATCCGTATCGGAGACGCAAACTGCACCTAACAGCTAAGTTACGTGCCTTTTTTTGTTTGATATGGATATCGTGACTTGACGGTTGAGAATTGTCTTAATTGTGCTCTGAATGCCAAGAGCCTCCGCATCTCGTCCTTTCGTCCTGGAAGATACGACTAACTTAGGGTAGTTTAGTTTCCCTGGGTAAGCATGAATCTTGCTTAGAGATAAACTAGTCATTAGCTACTGCGGAGCATTGCCGCTACAAAACGGCCTTCATAGAAACACCTCCTCCTCTATCCTCCCTCTACTGTACAAGAGCAGTTTCTGTCACGCTGACGGGCCTAGGTAGGTCCTGAGCGTTCTGCGACATGGGGGGGACTCGGGGGACTCGACGTACAGTAGGTACTGTGCTCGGTTGCAGGGTACTCGTCGGAGAGAGTCTTGGCAGTCGGGGGTCAAAGCAACTGTCCAGTAGCACCCCTGGTGGATTACCAGGGTAAGCCGTTTCAGCGACCCCTGTCCTTACAGAAATCTAGTCTAGGATCTGGAGCCCCTTTCTACAGTACTGTAGTTGCCTACTGGGTCCAGTACTCTCTTACGGTATGCAACCCCGGTGCCATCTATCACCGGGGTAGTGTGGTATCGTGGCTCCCGTGGCTTTCAACAATTGGCGTCACACTACACCACACTAGGTCAACCTCTACAACAAGACGGCCTGCAAAAGGGTACGCCACACGGGGGGATTTGGGATAGTGTCCTGCACGAGATCTCTTACAGCAAGCGAGCATCACTACCAGTGACGGCCTCATGGGGGCCCAGAATAGATGGCAGGGTTCGACGACGGTCAAGTTGGAGCTGCCGTACCATATACCTACATAACTCGGCACCGATTCCTCGAAGAGACGCACACATTCGTCTCGTTTCACGCAAAGAAAGGCGCAGAGCACAGGTCTCCTCACACCTTGTTAGCGACATATTGTACATATGCACGCGATGATATATTACCCGCATTAAGCACAGGCATCTTCTGCAACCTACGACCGTCTTTCTACTCTGTTTCCTGCTGCTATATGTCCATCTTCATATCACATTCCCCAAAGTGCCTGCATTCCCTTGCCGTCGTCTCGTCTCAAAGGAGAAACCTTGTCGATAGCTCACCTCCGGCTATGTTCGACGCACGCCCATTCTTCTTTTAACTAAAATATATATTGTATACTTAATCATCATATTTGCCAACCTATCATTTCCGGTTGCGAAAGATACTTCCAGGGTTTTTTGAGCATAGACCCGTTTCATTTCTTTTTGCGGCCTACGATCTACCTGTACATAGGGTCGTGTGTGGATATGGCCCATATAGCAGCGTGCATGATAGACAGCGATGGCGAGACTAATAGCCTCAAAAGCTATATAGCAAATACCTTTTCCGCCAAAGCCTCCACCGATTCGGTAAGCTCACATGCAACATCACTTTGATCTTGTGTCGAGAGTCAACATAACTCATGAATTGTTCAATGCAGTTGGTTTCCATCCACTCGGCGGATGAGAAGAAGTCGGCGTGGAGGATGCATAACCACCAAGAAGGGCGCAAGTATCAACTATTTCCCAAAGACAAGCAGCTGCCGCCGGTTACGGCAGCAAAACCTCTTGATCCGGATCAAGCATACGCTGTTGCAATGAGCCAATCTCAAGAGAAATCGGACAAACCGGACAAAGCAGGGATATCAAATGGACTTCTACTTAGGATCAAGCAACAGAACCTGACCCGACGGAGGAAGGTCAGCGTCCCTGAACTTGGACCTATGACGACGGTGCAGGAGGTTTCAATGGACTCCCGTAAGTTGTGTGTGCATAACACAGACATATCCGGTGTTAACGATATACAGCTACGATTCCAGGACGACCGGCTCTTCATGAACGTTCAATCAGTACCCCTGTTAATACTCTGCGACTAAACTTACGTGCAGAGCCGAAAGATTCGAATGAGGCATCGGAGATGATGATGTATAAGGGGATATCGACTGCGTCAAAAGCTACCGCACTGCCAGCCAGGCAACCTCTTTCTCCCAAGGACCTAGCACCACTCACAATTCCTAGCCAAACTGGAACGTTTCCGGCGCTTGCTCGAAAACTCTCACTGAGCCGGCTCAGATCAGGGAGTAACCAAGCAGGACCAACCCGTACGCCCCCTCGCCCAGATGAGTCACCACAGACTCGGGCTTTCACTCCTTTCACGCCCCTTTCAGCCACCGGCTCGACAATGACACCGAGGTCTGCTACGACCTATATGACTACTCCCACCATTCCAACCCCGGTATCCGCCCCTCCGGAATCGCGCCGCTCTCCATCTCCTTGGGAGAAACCACATCAGGCCGTGGTACCTGTGGCGTCTCAAGGTGGTACAGACATCCCCCCAATTCCCAAATCTGAATCCGATGTACAGGTACGCAGTGCTTCCGCATCTGCCCATAAGAGAGGACTGTCGGAGTCAGGAAGCATCATGGAGCGTGGCCGCCCCCGAAAGAGAACTGATGGCACCCCTATTGGTGTTACTCACAAACGGGCCGAGTCGAAGAGGAGCCTAAGTGCAGACAGGAGAGCGTTCGAGGCCCTTCCCCAAGGATACAGGCCGAAACATGCCGTGAAGAATATAGACCAGGCAGAAATCAGCCACCTGCAAAGGCAGGCGCTTGGCCAAGCGGCGAGGTTTGAGGTACTAAGAAGGGAGGACGTGGATAACCTTTCCAAGGTAAGCTACCTAAAGAGTCGTTCATGATATAAGAAGAAAATGAAGCTTGCATACTAATGCTTAACAGGAGCTCCGTCAACTCGACGAGAGAACCGAGTACCTTCGCCACACCTACACCTCTCTTCGCGCCGGGCGACGTAACCTGCAATCCCGAGTCTGCCAGTACCTCCGCTCGCCCCGCGTGGCCAAGTTCAGCTACGAGGCCATGCTGAAGCAGGAGGAGACGTTAGCAGAGCTCGACGCCTCCATCGACGATTGGGTCACCAAGCTCGAGCACGCCGAGAACCGTCGCACCCGCGTCAGACAGAAGCTGCTAGAGCACGTCGCTGCCGCGGCGGCCATGTCTGCCACCACCGGTCTCAGTGGTACCAATGAGAGCCTGCAACAGGCCATGGGCGTGCGGATGCAACCCCATGTTGCCGATGTCTCGACACCGCCTCGTAGCCCCACCAAAGGTGCGACGTTCCTCGACTGCTCGTCGCCGTCCCCTTCCTCCTCGCCCCAACGGGTCGTCGCTCGCGTGCCCTCGGCCATCATCGAGGAGGAGAATGAAGATGGCAAGTCGTCGCACCGCAGCCGGTTGAGCAGCTCTACCCAGTCGGCTCTCGAGCGGATGGAGAGCATCCGCATCTACGCCGACAGCGACGTCTACGCCCTCCTCGCCGACGTCGAAAACGAGTTCACCAAGCTCAACAGTGACACAGGCAGCCCCGAGCCGCTCTCGCAGCGACCGTTGCACTCTCGTAAGAAGGCGTTGCAGCACGCCCGCAGCCACGACGTCTTGGGTTACAACGACCCGTCCAATCACCCGAGAGGCTTCAGCAGCAGGCCCAAACCACTGGCGTCGTCAACTGCACCCTCACCACCAATGAAGAACTCGCCGACTCGGGGCGGCGACGTCTTCCTTACCTCGGCTGTCTTCCAGCCCCAACAAACCGCCGTCAACGCTTAAAGTTCACGCTTACGCCATTCGCAAAACAAAAATTTGGCTGCAACCGGCACCGCAACCATACCGTGTATGATCTACGGCCTTACTCGTTACACACTTGCAACATTTACACATTCTTTCTCGCGATCAGCGATCATTTTTTCCATTCATGATTCACGGCCTACCAGCATACAATCATTCGCATCTCTGCATGGACGGCATTCAGACAACCACCACATTTATCGGCTTCTCATTCGAGCATACGAGGACAATCTTTTTCGACCTATACCTTTTATTTTTTTTCATCCCATCCCATCCCACCACATTACATTCCGACGTTTCCTATCTGTCTCACCCTGTACCATCCCGCGGTGTTTGGAGTTTTTTTTTCTCGTATATATATATCTCTCTCTCTCGCAAGACGGAACGGCAGCCAAGATACCCAGTGCGCTAGGTACCGTTTCACGTCAGATGTTTTTTTATTTCACGGCCAAACTGAACCAGAATACCATAATCATTCGATAAGGGGCCAATTATCCCGCTGTATTTACGTGTGTTATTTTTGCCGTATCGTGTATCTAAGTACGCGCTGAAAGAAAGTTGGGGTGCACACCAAAAGGGGGCGTGTGTGTTATGTTAGTTAGAAACCTGTCGCACATGGCAAATTGATGGGGGCATAAGAAGCTGATGACAAGCTATGATTGATTGATTGATTGATAGCTTTTCATAGCGATCAGCCAATCTCACTAGCTACCAATTAAAGAAAAATTTACCACCATTACACACACTCACTCACTCACTCACTCACCTTGCATCCGTCACTTACCGTAAATGCAGCGCTGGGTGATTCGGCGATTGGACGCTCGTACACTCGTATTCGGCGATCGTCGGGGCTCACAGCAGCAGTTCCCCATGACGGTCAGCGAGCTTCGAGCTGCGGTGCCAGCACAGTTCGGGATCGCGCTGTGTTACATTGGCAATATTCAGCTGTTGTTTCTATATTCGTTTCATGCGAGTCACGAGCGTGTTTCCGAAGGAAGCACGATAAATAAAATAAAAAGAAGAAAAAGGTAATCAAAACCCTGTCAATCCCCATCCTTGCCGAACCCTCCACACACCTACCTACCTACCTATCTAAGCCACCCATTCATTCCTAAACCACGTGCACGTATGGATCTCGCATTTGCCTTTCCCGAACTCCCACTTGGCGATGAAGCAAGAAAAAAAAAAATCTCAACAGATCAGTAAGTATCTATCTATCGCATCTACTGCAAAGCCACAGGTTTCGAGTTTGCGGCGGGATTATCCTAAACTTATACAATTCGCCCGTTCCTATCATCCTGGCCGACGAATCATGTTGGCTTTTGCGCGCCATCGCAATCCAGAAAAACAAGAAAAAGTAAGAAAGAAGGCTAGAGACTAAAACAAAATCCTATTATTACCAGCAGGTATAGCAAAAACGTGTATGTGCCGCACGCGCGTGGCTAAAGAAAGAAGAACGGATCCATAAACGAACAGAACGAGAGAGCTTCCTTCACATGATGATGACGGGATGGATTGAATCGAGATGAAAGAATAGCTAGCTAGGTTAGGGGAAAGAAATCCTTCCCGAGCTAAACCAATTCGCATCTGATCTTTCTTTCTCCTCCTTCTCTGCCAAATCCTCCGCATATTGAAACCCCAACTCCAGAAAGCTCGATATTCTAAGCCTCTATCTTACTGTATCGTGCCTACTACCTAACTGTAAGACAGACAGACAGACCTCTTCCCGGTCAGGGTAACACCAGAAAACCCCCCGATCGATCCCCCCCCGCACCCGATTTCAAAAAATAACGGGCTCCCTCCATCCATCCATCCATCCTCCAGCAGAGTAGAAACATCGTGGCCTCGTGCTAAAAATTCCCGTGAATCATGCATGCATGTACTGTTCGAGAGGAGCTAGGTAGTCCTCTAAGTTCATTCCTATCTATCTAATCTGACGCTACTGTAAAGTACTTAACTTATCCGACAAGTGCATGAACAAAGAGTCCTTCTACTTTACACCACCTCGGCCGTCTTTGCCGCCCCCTACCTACCCTACCTACCTAACCTTAGCTAGCTAACTCCCTCTTCCTTCGACCTCTCCATCCCCCCCCCCCCCCCCCAAAAATCCTTTCATCTGATCTATTTTCTTCGAAAAGCCGAAAAGCTAAAAAGGACGGGAGGATTAGATAGACATGTCGAAAAAGGAAGGCAGCCCCATCAGAAAGACGTTCTTTTTTCTTTTTCCCATTCGCTCCTTGCCGTACTTAGTTGTTTCGTTTCGATTTTCCCTGTCCTCTCTAGGCAGAGGCAGTTTCGTGCCGTCCCCCCCCATGTGCCGTCTTAAGCCGCGGCGCGTTTCAGACATCCATTCACTCTATGCTTATCTCTAACGCTTTTATCAACCTGGGTTTAACTTGTCGGTGACAAGGTTTCAAAACTTCACACTAAGGATTGTATACTTCGAATGGCATCTATCGGAATGCCACACCAATACTTACCCGTCGCCGCAACCGTCACCCAGGGGCCAAGATTTGTAAAAAAAAATAATAAAGTAGGTGTCTAGCCAAATCCTGAGTAGACAGACACACCGAGTATCCAGCCCGGCTATCTAAACTATCTATCTTCACACTAGGGGGGTCATCGTAAAACCCGACAAGACAGACAGTCAAGCTGCGGTGCGATGCGTCTCTCGTCCCGTGCGACGTCGAGGTATTACTGATCCGTGCCTGTCCACCGAGCGGTGACCAAGGCAGTCTCCATAGCCGGGCACACCTGTGACCGTTGCATTTGTGTTACGAGGCTGCATGTCGCCACCGTCAGGTAGGTGAGAGGGGTACAATCTAGACCTCAACCGTCCAAAATGCCCTCGGACATTTTCACGTGCATAGAGGGTAGGCAGGCAGGCAGGCAGGTAGCGTGGGAACCATCTGTATGAAATCCCCGGGACACATTTGATCCCCTGCCTACCGAACGGGAAAACGTATTATAACACCGTCGTTACAACGAACGTACGAGACCAACCCGTCCAAACCTATCTCCATCCCGTCCCGCCCGTTCGCGCCACCCAGAGAGACAAAGCGAACACGGCAAGGTCCCCATACCAGACACGGCACGAACAGAAACATCCCGGCCGGGACGCAAAGCACAGACGGGGAAGACGATCACGGGGATCGAAGGACAAGGGGAGGCGGCGGGGGGCGCGGCCTGGGATCACACCGGGAGGGTTCTTCTGGTCCCATCAGCGTCGCGACAAACCGCCTCCTCGATGCTCTTCACCTGTTTCGTAGATAAAGTGCTTGCATGACGGTAACAGCAGGAGGAAAGAATGGTAGCATCTCGGGCTCTTAAAGTGTTTGCAGATTCCGTATCGTCTGTGCGGAAGTGCTTGCATGAAAGCGGCAGAGACCAGGGTAAACTCCAGCCCCAGATTTTCCTATACCATCTGGAGTGCAGTATGCGAGTTGAAGGACATTGGACATGTGAAACTGGAGGGCGGGACGACGAAGAGCCAACCTTGGCGGCGGTGAGGCCATGAACCTCACGCCTCGATCCCCATCTCCACATCCGTTCGTCTGCTTGCTCGAATTCGTTAGTTGATATGCAATCCTGTTGATCTCGAGTCCGAGCCCATGGGGAAAACCGAGTATTCGCGGAGTATTCCGCTTACCCATTCGGCGCAACCCTCTTACAGAACATCTCCGTAGCATTGCTGGAGCAGCATGCCCAGAACAGATGGAGTGAAACTCTTGGCCCCCTTCTCTCCTGTATTCACCGTACGATAAAGACTTCGATTGTCGGTTCCCATACCCAGTGACCACCCAGCCCTGCGGTTTCGCTCCAACAACCGTTTAAAGCCGGGTAAATACGCAACGGGTCGAGATGTGTGTCTGTGTTACACATTAGTTACAACAAGGTATATGTCTCCCCATCAAGTACTTACTACAGCCAAGAAGAGTAGATTTAAGGGTAGTAATATGCACTTCACGACGCAGGACCATCGCATCTTGGACCACTCACCAAGAAGCCACAACAGCGCCCGTCACAGTTGTAGCAACCTGCAGATGTCAGCAGTCCAACGGAACAGCCAGGGGTCGGTCAAAAGCAGTGATACCAGACCAACCTCCTCCCAATTCTGCACCCTCTTAGGGCACCTTGCATGAACGTGAGGGGAAATGATGCAATGAGCGTGTAGTCTGGCTGCAAGTCGTTGAAATTGCCGCGGGTAAACATGTACTGTAGGTAGGTATCGTAGCGCCATGACCTCAGGACCATTTCGGGTTATTTAGTACGTGCCCACGGCCCATCTTCATCTGCACAGGGGTAACCTACAGTTGGGAAAGGGCATGTCGAGACGAGGAAAGTCATGTGTCCCCATGTGGCACGCAGGGAATTTGTGGATAGAATACCGAAATAGAGACATAGCTCCGTCCCGTCTCCTCCTCGCTGGGTTTCCAACACAGGGGATCGCAATTGACTAGGTAGTTAAGTAACTAGGAAGAAATGCGATCAAGACACAGACAGCTAGCCAGCGCCTCCCTCGCGCAGCTCAATTGCGGCGTGATTGCTTACAATCACCATTTGTCAAACCAATGCGAAGGCAATGGAATTAGACGAATGATACCTAGATATGTACTGTAGATGTGCACAATTCGACCATTGCATTTCAAGGGAAAGGGTTCGTCACACCGGAAAACTGAGAAATACTATGCGTAAGGGGAAAGAGAGAAATACGTCAAATGCGGGGGAGATCCAGGGGTATAGTAGGCAGTACCCACCAATAATTACTGTACCACATCTTGCAAGGTTGCATTGCATCCATCCTATCATGTCTCAGTAGTCAAAAAGATTGGACGAACACCCCCCGGCGAGATGGTAAACGTATTGGGGGGAGTAAATTTCCGTAGTCGGTCGTCGTGCTGCCGATGGATGGATGGATGGACGGTTGGCAGGGTTAGTAAAAAAGATCGAGGTGATAGACACCTGCATGACGATGAGACGACGCTCCTTGGCTTCATACTAAATCGACGACGACGATGGAAGCAATGTAGTGGGTATTTGTTCATGAAACTTGCATATCGATTGTCTGTGTTCTACGTCTGGTGATAGGTGGGATATGCTGATGATGGCGCTCAAGCCTCTTCTTCGAGGAAAGCACAGAGGGCAACCGTCGGAGGCGTAGAGGTATTCGCCGCCCCGTATACGTACGGTACGGTTGGGTCGTATACCGATCATGACGAGCCGGGGTGAAGCACATTAGCCTGCAGCAGAGCGACCCAAGGGCCCTCTCGTTCTTCCGCGATTGCCTCAGCTGCGCGGCCCCGGTCGTCCTCGAGAGCACGAATGTCTTCGGATGGCGGTGTGACTGGTCGCTGGAGACCCATTGCTTGCGCAATTTCGCGAAAGTGGCCCGGGAAAAGCATCTGTGCGCAGAGGAGAGGCGATCCAGAGCAAGAGCCAGACGACCTCCTCCTTTCCTTGCTCGATGGCGAGATGAAGGCCGCTCTTCATGTTGGCGAGAGGATCCTGGTAGCGAATGAGTTGCGCCGGAGAGAGCCCGGTAGGCTCGTCTCCATCCCCCCCTCGCTCGATATCTCGAAGCAGGTCAACGATGCGTCAACATCGCCCTCGCTACACATAACATGGAAGGCGCGTGCGGGCCTGGCCTCGGGATTGGCTTCTAAGTACGCCTCCTCCGTTATGGCTGGCAGTATGTCCAATCCCTCTTGAACGCCGCCTTCATTCGTATACCTTGTCAATATGGATACGCCTGAGGTCGCTTGCAGGAACGAATTGGTGGTGGATGGTCCGGCACTGTTCTCTGCCAATTGTTTTTGACAAGACGGACATTTCAATGATATGGCTACGTCTGCAGATTGGTCCAGGAGGCACTGCCAATGGAAATGGCAACCGCAGCCAAGTTCCAAATCATCTGGGACAGTCTGCGGGCCTGCGTCCTCACCGTCCTCATCCTCGACTTCGACGACGAGGGGGTCTTCGCAGACCTTACAGATGGATGCGGCCGCCATTGTTCTTCAAAGTTTCACTAGTCAACAGCAAATCAGGACAGCTCTGAGCAGACGGTTAGTGATGAAAGCGGCGGTCAAACACAGCTCATATGGCTGCGCTAACATGATAAATAGCGAGGAGTTGACGCAAGGGACGTTGGCGATGAAGATGAGGTTATTCGCTATCCTCAGTCCACACAGAGAGTGGATCCATGCACTAAGTAGGTAGGTAGGTAGGTAGGTAGAGACATGCTGAATGTGATGAAAGAAGGCGCCGATGGTTGGAGTTGTATGTGGTTATTCGGACTTACCGACTGCGGGCGTGGTGGTTGAATCTGATCTGCTGGAGGCCTCACTCACATGCATGCAGGTTTTAAAGATGATCTTAGCGAAGTGCCACGTACATATGAGTGAGTGTAATGTATGACAAGGCTTCTAGGGTGATGCTTGAAAATAGAGTGATTCTCTTGATGAAAAATATTTTCTACAGGTTGTACCGAGACGACTGGATATCCATAATTATTTCATGGATCAGGAATAGGGCCAGAGTGGGCATCTACAGTATCTGGATAGAGATAGTGGAGGTACCAATGTACCTTACCTCGCTCGCTAGTACATGTAGGCACCTAATGTACCTAAGGTACTATATTGATTGGAGCCGCCACGTATCATGGCATAGCTCCCAAGGCCACAGCCCTCTGGAGCCAGTGAATTGTATTGGTAGGTACTATTTTAATTCCGCTACAGTAGGTAGGGGGTAGGAATTATCTTGCTCCGATCCGTTGATTGAACATTATTCAACAAAAGCACCCATTTTCAGCTGCACACAAATTCATGGCCGGGGTGCTTGTGAAGCTATTAAACTACCTACCTACCTAGGTTAACGTTGAAGGTGGTAGGTAACTGACCTAAGACTACTAACCTACCTACGTAACCTTAAGTATCTACATGTATTATTAATGTAAATAGGACCTTTTCAACCCGCAATAAGCTATTAGCAACAATAACGGCCTCAAGTGCCGATGTGATGGGGTGCTGTATTGTACCTTGCTTGTACCGTACTGGAGGCGCGTAGTTAGGTAGTAAGAAGTAACTACATAGTTCGTGTATACTATTTGCCACTCTAAACTCTTAGTCTAAGCGAAGGCGAAACGTCACGGGTTGCTCTCTAGAATTAGACTAGCATTGCACATCCGCACACTACAGCTGCGTGCGTCGCGTTGTTGTGTAAGCACGCACGTTCAAGGTTCACATCAGACTGACTTCGGGAGGGAGCCGTTGGACTTTTTGAGCTGTTTTCGGCTCCTTAACTCCGTATAAGGTAGCCCCACCCAAATTGTCTTGGCGAACCTAGTGTGTGCTTGGCCAGGCTGTGCAAGTATAGGCGTAGTCTTAGCGCGCGGGATTGAGGTTTTCGATGTTCTTTTTTGTTCTCACTTTTCAGCCAGTTACGTGGTAGCGTGGCCGAAAGAACATTAGACGAGGCTTGAAACCGAAAGTGCCACCATTTTACTAGCGTCATACTCTATCATGACCGTCTGCTGTACTTCCAATTTGGATTCAGCTGGGTGACCCAACACATGCAACTACCTAGTTAAGTTAAGCATAGGATAGACGTTGTGCTACATCCCAACTCGGCTTGCTAGTCGGCGGTATCTTGAGTACTGTACTTACTGTAGAGAAACGGATCACGGGACCAACTCGGCATGTTGTGAATTTCGAAAGAGGAGGCTAATGCAATGAATGTCGTAGTGTAGGTATGCAAGGAGAAACAAAGCTGAAGATGTTTCATCCAGCCGACTGGGTCCGCGGTAGACTCCTCCCACCTACATACTTCTAGCTACATACATCATACATGACATACCGCCTTGTTAGCTGTGCACCAACGATGTGGTTCCCCGTCTGGCTTGGGTTCCACAACAGCTTGCCTTCTCACTCTCCGAAAGCCACGCCACCGAGTCACGCCAATGCTAGCCGAAGCTAGGGGAGCTTGCGGTGGTCTTCTGAGCCAACCGTTATGCCATGACGAGCTTCCGACATATACAAGTTCACCACCTCGTATTAAGCCACATCGTGGGGTTCGATCCCCGTAAGTGCGTTGATTAGTCACTTTCTTTTTGCCTCTCAGCTTGGCCGGGGTATTGTCTTTGAAACTAAAACTGGCCATCGCGGCATCGGGAGAGCGAAGAGGGCTAGTTATCTGACGAGTGCCTATACTAGTGTGATATCCGTTATCCCGACTCCAGCCTTCACGGCAGATGTTGGAGTTCGTCTTAGTGATTGTAGTCGGGTAGTCTATACTCAAGTAGTTTTTGGACTATTTTTTTATCGAACTGTGGGTATATACATCTAGTATTTTTTGGGTATGTACAGGCGATACGTGTAGATAATATTTGTACAATCTCCGAGGTAGCCTCCTGATTGCTCAGTCTTCGCCTCCTCGGACCGTATCTGGTGTACTCACATATGGATCACTCAAACCATAGTCATCTAGACTGTGGCTAACCAGGAGCATCCGTGCAAGCCCGTCCCGGAGCTATTTTTTTTCTCCCGCCGTAATATTTTGTTAGGGGAACCAGCCCCTTTTTCCGTTCCCATGTCCCAATTCCCATGTCCAGCCCAACCCAGATATCGTTATCCCATTCCAAATTCGTAGTCTCAAGTGCATGTCATATGTCTGTTGGTTATTCTTCGACGAGGGGGTGTCGTTCGCTCTAATCCTTTTAGTAGCAGAAGGCAATAGATTCTTCCGGGCGTTGTGCCGAACGTGATATCGCGTAGATATTATGCTGTCTGCGGCCGTGCTCGTACCCAGCGTTGCACGGCGCGTAGGCTTGGATCTTCGGCCGTCCAGCGACCCATAGCTATATCGGAAGCTTGAAGCTCTTGGTAGATAGTTTCGTCCGCGATTTGTGACAGTTCCTGGCAAAGTGTTAGCTGGGTTCGGTGCGGCTCGCGCTTCAAAAGGGTGTGTCTGTATCGGAACATTGAGGTAGTTAAACGAGATAGGGGTTAACCATACGTTTCGGAGTTGCTCGTCACAAGCTCTTAGTTGTCGTCGGTTCGCGGAACTCGGTCGCTGCCCCTGGAGGACCTGATCCCGGTATTCAACCCATCTCTGTGCGGCGGCCTGACGAAGGTATATCTTCTGAGCTTCATGTCTTCGAGCAACGGCGTCTAATAGAACTCTGGAGTGCCGTCCGGTCAGTGTCAGTTTGTTTGTGGGTTGGTTTCGCACTTAGAATCGTGTAGACGCACTGCTTAAGCTCCGCCTTTGATTGCTCCTCTTCGCCGCCGCGTGCGTGTGGCACGGTAACGTCCGCTGCGCAGTTTAGGATGTGTTGACCATCCAAAGCACATTGTCGTAATGCTGCCCAACCCTCTGTGTAATAATCCTCGGCGTGGAGTGGCTCCGTCGGTGCGGCCGCGATGTAGTATTGGAGAGTTCGAAAGTCGGAGAGAACTTCGGCAACCCGTACCGTCCGGTATTCGTTTACTAAGGGGCCTATGGTTAGAATGGAGGTTGCCTTGACGATCGATGCCTTTGAATCTCCGGTAACCCAGGTGTTGGGTGCCCCTATGATAGTCTTATGCACTCACATCCGTCCATGTTGTATAATTATCGTCAAAGATCAGAATCGTAAGGAATTAACTAGAGGTGTAATTTGCCGGTAAATGCTGGAAGCTGAGGCTGAAGAGAAGAAGTATTAGGATAGGAATTTGATAGGCATTAAAGGTTACCGGACAAGAAGAGGTCGCTAATAGGCGAAGGGGCCAATGAAGCAGAGAGTAGGAAGGCTACTGCAGATTCTCTGACAGCTACGAGGACTCTGTTGATGAACCTTCATCTTGAATCGATGCAAATCCGAAGCGAGCACGCCGGTTTTGTATATTTTTCAAAGACTCTTACAAGTTGTGCAGTTACTGCTTAAGCTTATCCTGAGGCTAAGACAGATTTGATTATCAACGAACTCCTGACGGGCAATTTAGGCCATGGTGTTCCATAGACGTGCAAGGAACGTTAGACCACGCCCGGCCCCAGCTCCCGAGACCACAACGCATCCCATGCCGGCATCGAATCGGAGTTTCTAACGACGCAACGATCCCTACGAACACTTTCAAGCTCAAACCTGGGAAATCCTAACAGAGCTGGACGTAGATCCTCGCTTATTACTCCGCGAGACAGCCGGGCCCTAATCCGCACCGACTCGACTCGCTAGCCAGGGCCAATCTCGTGGCATTCGACGCCTCATCTGCAAGGCCCTCGACGGCTGCTTGAGCCCTCCAGCGCTCCACATGATAAAATGCTATAAGGCATGGACTGACGAACTGGCAGGTAATACATTGTCATTGCTGCACCAAGAGACAAGCCGCACGGTATTCAGCGCGCCACTAACACCTACGTTAATCCCGATAGAGCGAGGTTGTCAGGTGTAATGGGACAAAGCAAACGGAGGCTCAGAGGGTTCGGATGGGGACTCTGACGGATATCGCGAAGATGTGTGGGATGAGTCGGCCCAATGAAAGGGCGCGGTTGAGCCCAAGCCATGGAAGCCCACTATAAAGGCACAGCTGAACGGGTCTTATATTGCAACACTGGGCCTGTCACTGGCGCTGGGGCTGCTGCTAGGGCCCGTTAGCCGCTCTCTTGGACCCAACACAGCTGCCAGTCATCTTGCTGATCTGCATAGACCAGGGAATGTAGGTAGATAGACGATAGACGACTGTTCAAGGTTGTTTCATCGCTTCTATAAACAACCTTACATGTAAATAGGTTAGATACATACATACTTACTTACTTACTTACTTACTTACTTACATACTGCCTCCGACATCACTAACCTATGGAGCTTAATAATTGATTGCCGACGCTGCCTATACTACCTAAGTATACTACTACCTACACTGCCTGGGAGTGTAGAGACCATGATGATGATGATGATGATGATGATGACATGACTTCGGAGAATTAGAAGAGAATTCGGAAAAGAATGCCTCGTCTTATACCATAGACCTCGGTTGAGTTATCTAGTTACCTAGGTTAGTAGTGTATCTATCCTCTTGCTCAGCGGCGCTGACCATTCCCTGCCTACATCTCATAAGGTTATCGATACTATCTACATATGTAGCTACTTAATGCTACTAAGCTATGCTACTAGAGTTGACAATGTGTTATCTCATCACATACATCTACATTGTTACATATGCAACATCGTCGGTCCTCTAGTGTCATGTACCATTCACCATCCCTGCCCATGCCACGCTGCGCCCATGCTGTTTGCTTGCTGATGCCAAAACCCTTGTCCTCATAGGGTCCCACTGTCATGGGATGACTTGGCGGCTGAGTCTCACGTACCTAATCTGGTGAAAACTGACTTCTCAATTGGTTTTGGTAAACATTCATCGAATAATTCCTTTAACTTTATCCCGCTACCCCAACTCTCAGGCTACCATACTTCGATTTAGGCGGCTACTTCATGCACACAAATGGGGGCCAAGACAACCCAAGACAGCATATAGTTGGCTAAGTTCAGCTCATCACATCAACCTCTGCCTCTCGTCATGTATAAGATGTGGTGAGAATATTCTGACTACGCTGGTTATGCTGCGCTGCGCTGCGGTGAGGAAATATATCGAGGTTGTTACCACTTACTACTGGGGTCGCATCGAAACCGAATTGCTTGCTAAACGCCTGATTGGATGCCATGATACTATTGCATGCATACAAAGTATGGGGGACACATATCGAATATCCCAGCCCCCATATTGATAGGGCTACAATGGGTGGCAAAACAACCCCCCTGGGCAGACGAATCAGTTAAGTACATTAACGAGGATTCAGCCTTATGCCCACCGCGGCTCGATCCACTAGTCCTTCTCTGCAATAGCCTGTAGTCTGTCGTCTATCTCCTCTTCGGTGAGGGTTCTGAACGAGGGGTCAGTACCTTCCTTACCGTCCGCCCTAGGACCTCCAACTATGCCGATCTCTATCTCTCCCTTCTTGAAATCCATGCTGAGAACGGTGCTGAGGGTAGTAATGGCCAGCTCCACAACATCTTCCCAGCTGCCTTCGGCATGGTCTTTGTTCTTGAGCTTCTTCTCTAGATGATTCAGCGCCTCCTGTTGTTTGGGGCCAGCTGCTGTACCCTTGTAGCCAACGTAATAACCCGCGGGGGTCGCACTTGAAGAGTTGCGGCCCGAATTCGGCGTCCTGTGATATTAGTGTCGTCGCAACACCATAAGGACGCATGTATGCCTGCCCCTCATGTCAGCATGGACACTCATAAGTCAGGATACGCAGCCATACCCTCTGGGTGTACACCTGGCTGATGTTGGCCAATCTCTTGGCTAAGACGTCGCACGGCATCTCATATCCATACTTGTAGCGGAACTCTGCCGCTTCACCCTGGGCTCGCTGAGCAAATGCACGTGCATCCGCAATTGAGCCTGTCATAACGCAGCCAACGGATGGCGAGATCTGGAAGATGTGTGATACGGAGGAGGGATCGATCAATTTGTCCTGGAGTGCGGAGTAAGCTTCAGCCTCACGTATAGGGGGGGCCTTGGTAGCTGGGGAGGCTGATGGAACTTACAGGGACCTTTTTCTGGGACAGCACCACAGCACAATCCTTACCCCGGACGCCTATCGACATAATATTGGCAGCAGTGATCGCCTTGAATGCATATTCTACATGGCAACCCGTCTGTCAGTGGCAAAAGCTCTTTCACCGCTATTCTCGTCGTATCTCGAGCTATCGCATGAAGCATGGGGCATTGGGGGGTGGTATGGAGGGGTGTCGTTGCACATCGCCGAACATCGCTGAACATACCGACTTGGTAGAGCCTGCCTTGCTCGGAGAAGATGGTGATATGCCGGTCATAACCAGCGCTTCCTGTTATCGAAAGAACCGTCGTTAGTACCCCGTCCGGTCTGGTAGTAATCCTTCCGACTTGATTAATACGTACCGCCCGACATGATGATGGCGAACACTCGGTATCAAGACGGTGTAACTTCGGTGTCAGCTCGCAAAAGGGGAAGGGATAGCAGGCGAATGGAGGTCGGAGGGAGAATGTGTGGTTGAGATCGCTGCGTGGCAAGGTCGGTTGGAGGAATAGAGGGGGATCTTTGCAAACAACTGGTGTTGACGACAGAGACCAAGTCTTGAGCCTTGTCTCNCNTANNCGTGGACCCAGACCCGCGCGAGGACGACCAAGGCCGAGCTCGAAGATCTGCAGGGCATTCCGGTGCGTCTGCTCCGTGATATCCCCACGTTTGGGCGAAAACGTACGTTGCTACGGACCCGAGATGCGACCGGACTTCTCCGTCAGAGACACCCGGCCAAGCTAACCCTTCGATGAGACAGATGCCATCATCCGCGTCAAAGCTGGCCGTATGCGCAACATCTGGTTCCCCAAGGGCGCCGCAGAGTACATGACGAGGCAACGGTTTACCGAGCTGGGACTAAGCGAGGCCGCCGTGGGCGTCCGCGACCGCACCTTTGGCACCCAGCTGTTGCTAGACGAGGAACAAGTCAAAGATAGTGCCCAGCCCCCCCCAGAGGCGACGAACAAGCGTAAAGAGGTCCAGGCGCTGCCGGTAAGCAATACCTAACCGAGGCTCTTGAAGAAGCAAGGGGGAGAAAACGCGCAAAGAACAGGATTCGCTAACACAAGCAATAGGCTGAGGAGACACACACCCTGCTCACAACACTGCTTCCTGAAATTCTTGTCTTCCCACGTACACCCGTGCCCACAACTCCCGCGCCTCCCCCGGAACCGTCCGTCCCACGCTCCCCCTCGTTGGCCGCTAACGCCGCCACTTCTACCTCCGCCCCCGAGGTTCCTAAGTCCGCCACCGTAACCCCCATCTTCGGCTCCGTGTCGCGGAACGACATCCTAGCTCTGATCAAGCAGCAGTTGATCGAGAGCCCTCAGGGTAGCCGCGTGGCGCTCGAGGTAGAGTCCCTCGAGCTCCTGGGTCTGGACCCGGAGCACGACGGCGAGAACCGTATCAAGAGGCTCGGCACGTTCGAGGTTCTTATCACCATTAATGTTGACTCCAACGATAAGAAATTGGAGCCTGTGCGCCGCGTTGTGCAAGTTGTGGCTGAGGGGGAGCCATCGTAACCTTGACTGGAACAAAATCACCCGGATTATAGACGTTTGTTGAGCCTGGATATGTCAAAAATATTACACGCCCTCTGTAATATGTAAGAATCCGGGTTGTTGGGATGAAATCTATACCTAGGGGCAGATTCCCAATCGGTAACCAGAGTTATCCTGGAGAAATAGAAAACGGAACAGACACGCCCTGTAAACTTCTCACCAAAAAGGGGGCAAGAAACGGACAGCCTGTCGTGTACCCATATGTAGAGACGGGCAGCTCTTGACCCATAGATGTACAACATGTATATTTCCAGCATCTGCCACGGCTACCTCAATACATTCTATCCTACACCACGGAGATCTCACATGACTAGCTATGCATTGAATATCCAACTGAAAAATGATATTTGTGATTCCCTTATGTATGCTTATACGTCGACCATCAATCAAACAACCGACAGGGGCAATTTTCATTCTATCACCTCCCTTCCCGAGATGAGGTAATTGGAGGTATCTATTAGCATCATATCCCAAAAGCATCTCTCCGAGCGCCATGCCGACTGTGGAGCCCAGCACATTTATTACCACAACCTTGATTAGGTAGCTACTGATACACCCTATGAGCAGGATGAACGAACACAACGAGGCCGTAATCATCTAGCATGAAGAAGTTCAAGTCCAAAATTACCTGGCAGCCTTCGCAGAAGGACCAAAAAAAAACGCCATTATCCTTTTCCCCATGAGCCCAGGTGTAGCAATCAAGTAGGTAGGTTATGTTGTTGGCGCCAAAGTTAATTGAGCAACGGGGCGAGAGAATAATAGGCGAAGAACGCCTTAGATCTCCTACTTCCCTGGATAACTGACATCTAAGTTCCAAAGAGAATCCCAAACTACGCTCCTCTGACTCGGGGTATCGCTTGTGTCTCGTTGCAGCTGAGGTGGCGGGTGGTGATAATGCGCCTGTGTCCGAGGTTGAGTCTGCCTCTGTGGACTTTGCTGCGAATGCGGGTGCGACATATAGTCCGGTTGAAGGCGGCCCTAGGATCCCATCAGTCCCGCACTACCTTCAAGGACCGAGGAGAGAATCAGCGGCGTTTCGCACCTCATTATGGTCTTTCGGCGAGGCGACCCCTTTAATCTGACCTTGTTGATGGGGCTTCGTTGTAGGTTCTTCTTGTGTGCCACTAGGTCCAGCAATGCTATGCTCTAAACTTGGGCTTGTGCCAATCGCTGGGCTATCAGCGGGAGCAGCACGCAGACTATTTGTTTCGCTGGCCAATGCACTGCCTTTGGCAGCTGTAGCGCCTGGGGCAAACGGCAAGGCTTTCTTAGAGCCTGAACTGCTACGTCTGCTCTCGAGGCTTTTGCTTAGCGTCTTACTGACGCCCTCAATACCACCATTAGAGCCAAGTTTAGACTTAAGCTTCCCAGGTCGTCCGTGAGAATGCATATCTGCCACTGCTTCGACTTTATTAGAGGCAACTGTTGACTTGCCGAGGCCGGGTGTGGACGGGGCACCTGGTTTGTCTTCGTGTGCGTCTATCAGCCACCACCGCAGGCCGTCTGATAGATCAAAAGGGTTATCATTATCATCGCCGGTGGTGATAGAATCTGTCTCGCCTTCAGAGAGAGCCGCATTCGCAGGTTGCAGGTTCTTGGATAGATCGACGACACGTTCCTGAATACGAGTAATCCGAGCCACAAGCCACTCTCGGCTTCGTAACCGGTGACCTTCTTGCTCACGGAGGAAGAAATGTGGGCAGCCGACGTTGAATGCCGCCCAAGCCCCAGCAGTTTGGTTTCTGGTAGGAAGAAATAATGCGAGATCGCCTTCTTTGAAGTGCTTAAATGCGATCTTCTCATGAGCTTCCTTGGCTGCTATGTGAGCACGCTCACGAAAACTGCGGGCGTCGCGCGTCATTTTGCGAGCTGTGTGTTCAATCTCCTTTACGCGGCGATATATGGCCTCGGAGAACGCATCAATATCAAAGTTACCAGGTCCTGCCATGAAGGCTTGGTATTGCTCTTCTTCTGCGCCAGAATTCTCTGCGTTCATCCAATAAAGTAATCGCAGGTCATTACTGTCGGCAGGGGCGCTACTCCCAAACGACAAAGAGCGTTTGAAAGAGGTTCCAGGATCAGATGAATCATTTGGATTTTGTGATGTCCGCTCTGACCGTGGAATTTTCTGGATAACCATCGACCTCTCTCCCCGTGTGACTGAAAAGCTCAGACGCTCCAGGAGTCTTGTGAGTCGCTCGTTTTGTGTGTAAAACCTCTGGGCTAGATCCTTGGAGCGGGTATTGCGATCTTCGAATCTTCTATTCAAAGCTGATAGGCTTGATTCAGTAGACTGTAGCTTCTCTTGAAACATCCGCACCTCTTCTTCCAAGCTGCCCACTTGTGACTGCCTAGATGCTAACTGCTCTGCCAAGTCAGCCACTCTCTTCTCTTCTTCGTCAAGTTTCTTTCGCAGGGTCTCGGAGCCAGTTTCTCCTTCTGTCATTTTAATTCTCAGCTCGTTGAGCTGCTCGCGGCCATCGTTTACTTCGGTCTCTAGAGTAGCACATCTGGCCTTCTCCCTGTCCAGTGACTCGCGTAGGCGCACGACCGTCATTTCCTCTCCAGATAGTTTATCCTTTGTACTCGATAGTTCGGATTTCACTTCCCGGACAGTAACATCAGCAAGACCAAGATCAGCTCTCATCAGAGAGAGATCTCGCTCATGAGATTCTAACTTTGCAAGGACGTCAGTCGATTTTGTCACAACAGCGTCTATCAGATCGGCAAAATCCGGTGGTGCCGCCTCTGTGGGGGACAATTGCTCGTGAAGCTCTCTAAGTGATCGAGCATGTACTTCTGTGTTTTCCTGCAAGCCCTCTGCTTGCTTAGTCATATTTTTTATCGTGTCTCGGGCTTCGCGGAGTTCCCTCTCAAGAGAAATGACCCTTTCCCGCTGTACCTTAGCTTCGTTGCGTAGAAAGTCCAGCTGCCCTTGTGTCTTAAGAGCATCATCTCGCTTCTCATTGTTAAGACGATCAATTTCATCTTGCATCGACTGGACCATTGCGTCCTCGTTCTCTTCTTGCCGTGCTTTGAGTTGCTTGATCTCATCTACATAGGACTTACGTTCTTCCATGAATTCTCTCTTAAGGGCTTCCATATTGCCCAAGAGGTCTTGCTTGGTCGAATTAGCCTCGTCTATATGCTCGGCATGTGCATCGGCCTCTTTTTGTAGAACAGCAGTATGCTCTTTTTGTGCGTTTATTTCTGTCTCAAGTTGAGCAATACGCTGCAAGAGAGTATCGTTGCTTTCAGATGCAGATGATTGGCGGCGATCGTGCGAGGCGTGCGAGGCGTGCGAGGCCCGGATGGACGTCGAGGAATTATTTTGGTCATTTTGTTGGGGAAATATAGACGGCCGCGACGCTTGTGTGTGTCGATGTAGCAAGTCTTCCAGTCGACGAACGCGGCTCTCTGCGGTCTTAAGTTTGCTTTCTAGTCTTGACTTGTCACCCTGCAAACTGCGAAGGAGATCATCATCTCCCCTTATGAGAAGGCCACTTCGGCCCAAGGCCGCCTCGTGAACACTGCCGTTTTTGAAAGCCTTGAGCCTTTTGTTCTGCTGTTTCGTCGGGTTGTTGAGGTCACTGATCAGCTTGGCAACATCAGCCACAACGGCCTCATCCGCGTTCTGATGCCGGATAATGCTTAAGAAACTGTCCAGTTCCTGTTTGGTCACGTCCGGCCATATTTCTTCTTCTCCACGAAGATTAACCTCGAGGCCAAGCACATGGTTAATGATTTTCTCCGGGCCATACGTATTCCCAACCATCTTTTCCCATTTCCGTCTTCTCTTTAATTCCTCGTCTTGGAATAAGGCCATTTCGTTGACAAGGGTCGACGAGTCAGTCTTAATCTTCTCAGACCATTCCCTCCTCCGAATAGACTCAACCATGAATGAGGCATACATGAATGGGAGTTGGTGGATAAGTCGCAGATAATCAAACGTGGTCAATTCCTCTTCCACTTGGTTAATTAGGTTCATCTGGGCTTTGACATCGTGATGGAGAGTTGTTATTTCTGCGATGTTGCGCATGAAAGTTAGAGCGTCAACCGCAACCTCGTTACGAGCTTGAGTAGCATAGCGGAGCATTTCGTCCATTTCTAGAGCTCGATTATGAATGCTAGGTAAGAGCTGTTTAGTATGGTTGGCGGCAGTTTTAGAAGCTTGTGAAACATCTTTGGGTTGATTTGTATACTGAAGTGTGGCCTGATAGTCTGTGTCAATCTTGTTCGTGACCGCCTCAATGTCCTCCAAAAGCTGATTGCACTCGTTCATGTGCTGCATTACCGAGCGCGCAACGAGCTTGTTGAATTCTCCGAACAATTCCTCACAGCCATTAAACAACTTGTCGGCAGCCTTGTCGAGATCTGATATCTTGGTGTTATATTTACGTAAAGCTGTTGCCGCAAGTTTCCCTGCCTTGCGCGTTGGGTCGGGGTCAATTAAGTCTTCCAACGTAGACTGGCGAGACTTCCGAATATCTTGACCCGTCATGAAGCGCACCATAGCAGGGGATACAGGGACGCTACGGGCCAGTTCAATATAGCTTTCCCAGTTCGATGTCAGACTTGCATATTCTTCCTGCGCCGGCGTAGCCCACTTCTTGAATTCATTATACTTTGATTCGATGGGCTTCAAGACAGTGTCAAGGTTCGCGATGGCCGCATCCAGACACTTAAGCATGACGTCCATTTCCGAATAGCGAGCCGTTGCAGCACTCGCCATAACTTGGCAGGTCTCGAAGACACGCAGCGCCCAGTCACGACGCTTCTTGAAAAGATCCTGCCATGACCGAACAGAATGCGTATCATCTATCGAATTCGGAGCGATCGGGATCTGATACTGGTTCGGCAAGGGTGCTTCGGAGACGAGGGATGTCGATGCACCAGGCGAAGAGGCTTGCGTTATCCGTATGTCGTATACATAGATCTCTTTCTAATTAAGAAAGTCGTTTAAGCAACCCTTCAGGACTGGGCGATGGTCGCGAAATAGGGGCACTAACCTCAGACTGTATTGTTTGAACCTTGGCTGTCTTTCCTTGTGAAGTGAGCGCGACGACATTCTGGGCTGGTATAGCGCTCTGTTGAGCTACCCATTCTTTAAAATCGCCAAGGCTAGTAGAAGAGTGACTAATTAGCTGGTGATATCGTCGTTTCGCATGCTGGGATCGAGGACTCGTAGGCTCGTAGGCTCGTGGGCTCGTGGGCGCCGAGACAGATAGGAAAGAGAACAGGCACTCACTCGGAAAACTGCGAACTATCGACCTGCAGGCGCTGACCCGTATGGGCGATCAACACCTGCGTCTGCGTAGCCATGGCGCCTATTGTCCATCCCTCGACTACCAAGACGTGAGAGTGGCAGCGGCGGAGGAGGCGGCGGCGAGAGGTAGGGCGACCATTCGGCGTGGCACGGTACGACGGGTAAGATGAGGGTGCGATGTGCTAACTTGGGTGAATAGAGTAGATAGCTAGCTACCTTGCTCAAAATCGGATAAGTTGAGCAGCGACTGCTCAGTATCTAGGTATCTACCTAGATGTGGACAAGACTCTGCTGGTGCCAACCAGCTAGAGAAGGTCAGGCTGATAGATCCCGGTGACCGACGCAGCCAGACCCAGACTGGGATAGCCTTTGATGTCAGGTCCCGGTCGGTCCACTATAAAATGTCCCGGTGGGGAAGTAATCCACCACACGAGGACTAGTCTAGACTTCCTAAGTGGGCATGCGTGATAGGATGGATAGTGTAGGATGGGTCCCATGTCCCTTGCAGATTTGATAGAGTTGTGGCTAGGTAGTGACAACAAAGAATCATTTCCATGGGAATCTGGCTTATCCCATCCACTATCCACGACTTGTAAAGTACAGCAGAATGGGATTTCATAGAGACTACCTACCTAGTAAACTATGCGTTAATATCAAGAACATAATTAAAGAGAGTGTATGCCACAGTTTTGAAGTCAAGTACCTAGGTAGGTAGGTACATGTAGGTTGTTTCCTCAAGAAACGCCACAACACGTCGCACCGCCACTTGGCTACAACCCATAGTACACAGCAGGTATCGTCGCGTTTACAGTACCAGGTAGGTGGGTAGTAAAGCATCAATGTCGAGAAGAACATAGGAGGCCTTCTTCCTAATCAACATGCAACGCTAACCATACTTGCCCATCAGTCTTTTTAAGAAACGGCGTGCTGGACCTTCGACAAGATGGCAGACGGAGGAGTAGAAGCCCCAACACCTTTTCTTCTCTCGGACAGAGAGAAGCAGGTGCTGGAACTTTACGATAAGTTGCAACAGCTTCAGCTTGAGATTGCGTTACTGAATGCGCAAAAAAAATATGTTCCCGGTAAACCCCCTAGAACTCCTGGGTCTCTTGTTCATCGTCGGGGTTTTACTAACCACGGCTACAGATACGACGTCAGAGCGCACCATAGAACAGGCGCAAAGGGAGCTCCTGGATTCGCGTGCCAGATACACATTGCGAAATGAAGTAGTCGCAAACGTTGTGAGCGCAAACCCCATACTGCAGGCCGTACACAACGGAACAAAGGCCTCGCCTATTGAGAGGTGAGCCTTCTATGACATGGCTCTGTTCCAACATGCCGGTCGATCTTTCCATGTTGCGCCATGTTTAATACCTTACCGTCCACTGTTCGTCTTTACTAGTCAACCTGACATAGATCAGAGATCTCCTCCCACTGCTCACAGACCGAGACGCTGCATCTATCAGTCTCGCATCTCAAAACACAGAGTACCACTCTTTACTCTCTGACCTAACAGACGTCGAGAGTCGTTCTTTACGTCTTAGCCGGGAGAACATCGCTCTTGCGGGGCGCCTACTCGACCTCGCAAAGCAAACAGACCAGGGCAAGGCGGGGCTCCTCTCCAGCAACTCGGATCACGCAATCGAAATCGCAGACCTAGAGGCCGAGGTGAAGGGCAGTAGACGGAGGTGGCGCGTCCTCAAGGGCACGGCGAGCGCCATTGTTGCAGGAAGCGGCGTTGATTGGGCGAGGGATACAGAGTTGAGGAACATAGTGCTAGATCCGGCAGAAGAGGAAGAAGTCTAGGAGACAATGACGTCCAGTGACTATCAACTCGAGACATCGAGGGATGACAGGGAGGACATCTCGATGCACGTTCGACAATCCTGTTGTCCAGCATAGCAACGCTTCGCCGCGAGCTTCTAACTGGTCTGTCTCCCCACATATCCAGTGTTGTATAGGATCCGGGTTGATATGATATCACGCCAAAGCCAGCCTGGAGTTTTAGGTTGTTATCATACTACCCGAATAGCAACGACACGTCTGCCACCTTATGCTCTATTGTACAACCCACTCAAGTAATGTGATGATGTGTCTCGCCATTCCTCCCACATGCGAGGCTTATGGTCTAGAGAGATGCTGGACATCTCGTAATTGCACTCTATGTGACAGTGACACATCATACAATTGTTGGTAGACAAGGCCATACGATGAGATGCACGTGTAACTAAGATAGAATCCTGAGTGACCGAGAAAATAAAGAAAAGAAAAAAAGGTAGTCGGTAAGATGTAGCGCAAACAATAAGACAGTCCCATCAAAAGGCAACCTGAAAATGCAATCGTACAAGCGTCTTCGGTTTGTTACACCTGCTGCAATAAACACTCCAAGTCTTTCAGCTCATGTTGGAGGACAGCTTCAACCACTTATGGGTTGTGTGACGGAAGAGGGTATGGATGTTATACAGATAAACCGGCATAATTGTGCAACTGATGATTTGCCTACTGTAGGACTCGAGTCTGCGACGGAGATACAGGCTGGAGTACTACGTAAGCGTGTATTTATGGGTAGCTGTGTCGCACGTGACATGAGGGAATGGGGACAGAAATGCATAAATGATGGCGTTCTAATCATCCCGCTGTCTTTTGGCGCGCCGAGTCGAGTGGAGGCGCCGAAGCTTCCCATTCTGTAACGAAAATGGCTTTGGCTTTTGCCGGATTCAAATCTGGTGTGGTCTCTTCTGCCGTGGTGTCGTCGTCGGTGGAGCCACAGCACCCAAGCAAGGGCAGGAAAGGCAGGAGGCACAGTGTATGGGCTCTCTTGCATGGTCCGTCCCCCAAGGTCTCTCCTCGTGTAGCCAGTGCGGTACAGTGTCTGGCCTCCGGGACGAATCAAACCTCGGCACTGGTTCTTTGGGCTGGACAGCAAAGACAGCCAATGCCTGACACTCGTCTGATCACGTCTGATGGGAATGGGAGCAACACACGGCGACGATTGACAGCCCCCTCTCCCCCCCCAGCATTGGCTGCTGCATAAATCAGCATGAATTATTCGAGCTTGTGCAACCGAGCATCGCATACTTGCATCTTCCATACGATGTCTACTATCTCTATCTACATAGTAGGTACTGTACCCAAGGTACGCATAAGTATGGTTATTTTGGCACCGGCTGCGAGCTGTGAGCTTGATGGCTCTATCTACCTAGGTATAACCGTCATCGCTCATGTGAAAAGGATACGCGATACGAAAGAGTCTTAGCTCTTTGAGCGGGTCCCGCTCGCGCTGATATCGCCGGGCAGGAATGTCCATGTCTTTCTCCAAATGCACACACTACTGTATCTACCTTAGGTAGCTTACAGCAGACTGACTACCTATGTATGTAGTACTTTGCGAAGCTTGCGAAAGGGTAGGCACTTGTAGTCCGGTTGCACAGTCTTGACGTACCTGTGGACAACACGCAGACTGCCCGCTCGTCAACGCTATTACCTACAATCAATACGGTACCTACGCACGGTACATTACTACAATTTGGGCTACCTACCTACATAATACAGATAGAAAATGCTCGCTCGGGTCCCTACAAATTCCAGTTGTACCCATTTCCTACGCGAAGCTAAAGTAGGTACTTACATAATAGGCAGGCAGCAAGTTCCAAGTCATTGGTTAGGTAGGCCAGCCCTGTCGACGGGTCACCATACTCCAGTACAGGACCCAGTACACAAGGTACCTAAGGTACAGTACATACCCTAGGTACATGTAGCTATAGAGTTTAATGTTACTATCAGCTCCCCATATCGTAGCATCTCCCTCTTGCAGAACATTCCGTTGTCTAGAGTTGATACAGCCGCTACATGCTCTGTCTTATCTATTCTTCATTAATTTTTTTTCGTCTTGTTCATATGGTTGTTAGTGCAGAGAACTATTTGATGGCTGGTTGCTATTGCCAGCTAATTAGAATCCAACCGAACTGTACTGTACATGTGTGACGAGGATATGGACTTGCTGGTACTCAATTTATCACGTTTCTACCTAATGGAGTATATATAGGTATGTCAAATGTCTTCTCGGTAGGCAACTCTAAACCAGATAATTCCAGAAAGGAAGTGGAGCAAGCAAAAGATTCAAACCACGAATCAAAGGTCAAGAAAATACTAGATGCATCTTGTAATAGGAACTCGCTACCCAGAAGAGTTGTCGGTGGGTTGGTCAAAACCCCAGCAGGCCAAGACATAGGCAACCTTAGGCCGGTAGAGAGAAGGGGAAGGGGGAAAGGGGGAGGGAAAACGGCAGACATAGCACCGCGAGGGGGGCCAGCAGACGTCCCGTAATCCAATTGGGGTTTTAGCCATGGTTGTAATCAGCTGCAGACCAGCATGAATTGGGGCAAGGCAGAGCAAAACACCCGCCGGGGGCCTAGGTTAGTCAAGTTCAAGGTTAGGTGGAAATCGACCGGGTACATGTACATCTGCGCTAACAAGGAGTAGCGAGGTACATGACCTAGCCGTCTTCGCCCACCCTGAAGCGTTACGTCCAGCAGTTCCAGCTTTGGAAGCAGGAAGCATGATGACCATGCAGTTGTTACATGCTACCTACCTCATGTAGGCCCAAACAAGGCTGGCTACCCTCCCGTCCGACAGAAGGCTGTGCGCCCCTCTCGATAACAGCAAATTCCGATGGAGATAGGGAACAGCAAGCAACCCGTGTCACGATGTTTTACAACCAAAAGCCAACTTGAAACAGGCAAGACATCATGAGATGGAAGAATAAGGCCGCTTTAGGGAAAGAAAGGGGGACCGATATAGAACCAAGCAATAGGTTGGTTGATGTAAGTGCGCCAAAACAATGGATTAGCGACGGAAGCAAATGCGCGAACCCGCCACAGGATTCCTTAGGCAGTTCTCTTTCAGCTGCCCCGGTGCCTTGGTGAGAAGTATTACAAGATGCCTCGCTACAGCCGTGGCTTTCGTATGAACCCCTCTCTTTCCCCTCTGTCTCTAATGAGAGAGACAGGCGTGTGAGTCCAATGAAGAGTATGTTGCAGATAAAAGGGAAAGGGGATACCTACCAGAGGTATTAACAACAAGAATGCTGGCAAAGTACTACACGTAGTGTTGGAGTTGTCATGAGCCGAGGATCATCTTACAATCAACTCCGTACAATCGTTGCTACCTACCTATTGTTTTAAATCCCAGTTCGCGTTATTACAAGTGAGGTAAGTAGGTAGGTAGACTGGGAATATGAACAGAGACTCAGGTCTCGGCTCCTACCTTATGCAATGCTGCAAGTCAGTCCTGCGTATACTACTACCATAAGGGACCTTACCTTACATATACCTAGGCAGGTACATATGTAGTATACAGTCAGTCGTTGTGGTATAGGTTTCTCAGGGTAGCCATGGGCTGGCATGCCACACTTAGAAGAATTTGGCAATATCATGATGTTAATAGAGTATTCAAGGCAATTGTTGTCACACAACGCAGAAGGAGTGTTTAGAGAGAGGTATGGCAAAGACAGAGTTGGAAAATAAAAAGAAAAGAAAGAACAAAGCTGGATACCTGCCTACGCTACGCGGAAGGAGATAGTTGGTCGGCGGTCGGCTGTTGGAGGCTACCTAGGTACATACAATGGGAGGTGGTACCATGACTTATGTAAGTCGAGGTACGAAGTACTACCCAATTCAATTACACTAGGTAGAGTACATTATGTACATAGCACAGCGTGATAGAACCTTGACGCTCCTAAAGATGTATGTAGTGACCATTGATGTGGTGGACTGACATCAATACATCCTTACCCAATACACCAGTGACTTCAGTCAAGCGTGCTAAAAAAGAGCTTTACAGTGCATCTCGGACTGTGAATTCCACCAGACCTGCTGTAGTTGCGTGGTACCCACAGTCGGGTCGAAAGACAGAATTTCAGTGAACCTCGCTGTGCTTCCCACCAGGCCATACAGTGCGGGCGGTCCCAGCACTGGCAGCAGCGTACCGGCCCCCCAAGCGCCTTGACAGATACCTTAAATGCCGTAGGTACCTTAGATACCTTAGGTACCATACTGGGTCTGCTGCTGAAAGCCTGAGCCTGAGCCAGAAGCAGAAGCAGAA
This sequence comes from Xylaria polymorpha, assembly GCA_003426235.1. NCBI lineage: Eukaryota > Fungi > Ascomycota > Sordariomycetes > Xylariales > Xylariaceae > Xylaria > Xylaria polymorpha. Next base: position 64,898 of record NQIM01000198.1, read on the forward strand.
GCAGAAGCAGCAGGCACCCTCCCCTTCCCTTCCCCTTCCCCTCCCCTCACACCACACTGCTGCTCACACACGCACGCACGCCCGCCCGCACCATAGGCTCGCACCCTCCCTCACAAATTGGAGAGCCCGTCTCTTGTCTCTCACACAATCACCCGCCCACTCTGAAAAGGACAGTAGCCCAGGGCGCCCCCCCATACAAATTTCCCTCTCTTCTCTGCTCTCATACAATCTCCCACCCAAATCGTCTCCCATACAAACACTGCACACACTCAACCTCACCGCACCCACGCTTCCATACATACGTACACCTACGCTCTGCGCCCATACATAAAAATCGTGAGTACCTCTCCTTATATGGCCATGCACTGCAAACACCAAGTCCCCTCAACAACATCACATTCCACCCTCAACCCTCAACCCGAGCATTTGCTATTTTATACTGCATTCAATTGTTGCCGTCGCATCTATAATTATTGATTTGTTTCTTTTATCTGTTTGCATCCCCATTGCACTGGTGCTCGTGCTCGCACCTCACCGCAGACCATCACCTATCTTCACCACTTATCATAGTTGCCATCGCGGTTATTGGTAACCAGATCCACTGACAATGGTTCAACACAACAGCACCATCCGTGTTCAGAACACACTTTGACTCTACCGCAAAACTCTAAAGGTATGGGTCTGCCCTTGTAATTGTCGATTCTAAGCTTCAAGACGCGGTTTTCACGCGTTGGCGAGCTCAATTGGATATGCGACAACACCGCGCATCGCATTCAGCGTCAAACCAACCCCATCTACTTGCATCAATTGCACCGCTGCACAGTTTTCTACCAAAACTATCGCCTCACATCCACAACACCTCCAACCATTACCTTCGTTTGGCATCGCCTTCATTTGGAATAGAGCTGCATCTAGTGCAATTCAACATCCTACAAAGCCATGATGCATGCCTCGATATACCATTACAGGCATGTTTCTCGGATCGCATCGCTGACTTGCATCCATCTTGCACAGGCCTATAACCATCATCATGCCTAAGGAAGCCACCAAGCGAGGAAAGGCCGGCAAGGTTGAGAAGAGAAAGGGCAAGAAGGGTATGTTATGGCTCAGCCTTGGAGCTAGCTATGCGACCAACTGGACTTATTGCTAATGGATTGGCAGACCCCAACGCCCCCAAGCGAGGTCTCTCTGCATACATGTTCTTCGCCAACGAGCAACGTGAGAATGTCCGCGATGAGAACCCTGGCATCTCTTTCGGTACGATTCCGTCGTAATCATATTGCTACAGCTGGGTGCTAACAACACACTAGGCCAAGTTGGCAAGATCCTCGGCGAGCGATGGAAGGCCCTGAACGATAAGCAGCGGGCGCCGTATGAGGCCAAAGCCGCCGCCGACAAGAAACGATACGAAGATGAGAAGCAAGCCTACCAGGTAAGCTACATGGTTAATGTTGGTTTTACTTGTTGCTAACTGGTACTACGCAGGCCGAATCCGATTAAATAAAAGGCCGCATCGCGGAAGGATTGATGCCAGCGAGCATATCACGCTCGTAGCCTCTGTATCGGGAAGTTTAGAGGAAGTTTCACGATGGGATGACTAGGCTCAGGGTCGTGGGTTGTTACTGTGACCGCCCGAGGTGGCCAGGGTGGCACCAAGTTTCATTTTCTCTACTGCGTATCGGTCTGGTCGGTGTTGTGAAGCATAGGAATGGTTTATGATGCTTCTTTTTTGCTTTCTACGGGTGTCGTCTGGCTGGAAGGGCTGGGGATGCTTGAAATCTGGCAGTGCTGTCCTGCCTAGCCTTCAGATATCCATGAAAGGCACTGAGAATCAATGTTCTCAACGACACCGCGTTGTAAATTAGTTCACGCAACAATTCGTGATGAAAAAACCCGTTCATGAGATGCGTGATGAACAAATCAATGAAAACGATCGCCGGGGATCGCTGTAACTCCCAAACAATCCTCATCAACTTTCAGTGTTAACAAGATAATAAATTCAACTAACAGTGCCTAGTGTTAGCTGGTGGAGCTGTCATGATGTGATGCATATTCCAGACACCTGGATAGAATTCCAGGTCTGGTTCTTATCCCCTAAATAGAACCAGGTAAAACTTATTGCGGCACATAAGTTGGGAAATCTCAGCCGCAACTCGTCACTGCGCTCACTTTCAAACATGATGCTCGATAAATAATGCTACATACATGATGCACCACACCTCTTACTAACTGACAATATCTTGAACCGCTGCATAGATGGAATTTAACACTCCAATCGTGTTTCTCCATCACTTGCCCCAGAATTTTGCAGAAGTTTACTTTGGTTGGGTGCATATGCAAGTTGTCATCGGGCGAGATGTCCTTCTCAGCATTCCTGTGTTAAAAGCTGCTTGTTATCCAATCCCTTTTATCCTCTACGGTTGTATTTGCCATGATTTATTGGCCAGCAAGATGGATGTCCTGTCTCCCCCCACCCGTTCTACCTATTTCATTCAGAAACGATACACCAAGGGTTCTGTATACATTCATCCCCCCCCCTTCTCCCTCCTCGCTAAAAAAAACTATTTCATTTCCTCCTCAGCTCCTGTTGTTGACCATTGCTACTTCCACCAACCTACCGTCTCGTGTTCTTCTGCAGTTGGACTCAATGTGGCACTTTGGGATGTGCAAGGACCCGGCGCTGATGCAGCGTAGCGAGACAACGCTCAGGAACGCTATCAACATGCCACAGGCCCCGATGATACGTTGTTCGCTATCAACCATCAGCTACAGTAGGGCGAATCCGCTAGCCGATGTAAACAAGCCAGCAGCAACATGATATCCCGCCAAACAGGTCTCTTGCAGATTTTATGCACGTCGTCCCCCTTCTCCGCATGGTGGGAGAGCCAGAACCACCGTTTCCGGACCCTGAGCCTGCATCGTGCCATTTCCCCGGCGCCTATGATTGCTTGAATCACAGTACTGGCTTCGTGGCAACCTCTCACTGAAGCTGTCGGCCGTCCAACGGAAGGCCGCATTTCCAACTCGAAGCTACCCCTTCAGGCATAGGCATACGCCCCAATAAGCCAACCGAGACAGATTTGTATCCCTTAAGTCATCACCCTATGCTGGCCTAGTCGTCTCGTAAGAGTATGTATCCAGATGTACCGGTATTCTCTCGATCTATATAGAATTGCCAGCAACCTATCTCCTTACATGCTTGTCCTTCCAATGACAGCTGGTCGGATATCTCGCCATCAGATCAAACATGATCGCAACGGTAAGCTCGCGTATTCTTGTACATTGAGCCTTGTGAGAATGCCCAATCATTGGTGCACATCCATCGCGCATCGGCACTCTGTGTCTACGGTTCCCTCCCCAGACATCGTTCTAG
>NQIM01000199.1:0-68218 GCA_003426235.1 Xylaria polymorpha
CAGTCGCAGTCGCGGTTCCGGTCACAGTCGCAGTCACAGTCCCAGTCGCAGTCTCAGTCTCAGTCCCGGTCGCGGTCGCAGTCGCAGTCGTGGTTTCGGTCGCGGTCGCGGTTGCGGTTCCGGTCCCCTGACCACTACAACCGCCCGGGAAGCATCCATCAGCATGTAGCGTGATCTCGCCGCACTGGGAACCGTTTGGGCCGAGGTAGATATCTACCAGGCCGCCGGTGCCCGTCTGGCATTCGTAGAAGGTCGTCTGGCCGTTGTACGAGACAGTCCCGTCGCAGGCGATGCTGAATCCGCATTCCGGCGTCTGCCCGACGTCGCACTGCAGGACCATCGCTGGCGGCGTCCACCAGCAACCCCTGCCCAGTGCATCTCTAAGGGTGCTGCCGTTCAGCGTGAAGGTTGACGGTGTCTCGTTTGGGCCGGCACGCGCCTGGCCGCTGTCGAACTGGCCCACGGGAGCGCTGACGGCCCCTTCGGTGCGCATGTGGAAGGAGCATCCGCTTCGCCGCATGGTGAGGGCGTAAGTTCCGCCGAGAAGAGTTGAGAAGGCGACTGACTTTTGTAGCATGATGGCGATGGTGAATTTATAGAATTATCGAGTGAATGGAGTAGGTGTAGACTCGTTGTGAAGTTGTTTGATACCACCGAAAATACATTGAGAGAGTGAGTTGCGCAAGGCTTCTTATATAAGGAAGAGCTCCAAATACCAAATCTATACATCCCCAGCGTTTTCTCGTCGCTGCAATAGTGTAGATGGTTGCAATACATCATAAACTTCGCTAGGCAACGTCACTTTGCTAGTAGCGCTCTTGTCGAGTCAGCGTCGCTGTCGGGCCATGCTAGCTGGTGCGGAGGCTATTAACATCAGCCTTGTCTTGGGAAAACTGGAGTTGCTTCATAGCCACAGCATACGGACTCGGGATGGGTCCCGGGTTGAACGCAGTTGTGTGCTAGTAGAGGTAGGTAATTGTGATATCAAGAATCGACGGTTTCTATTGGATCCCCCCCAAAAACTTGAGCCTTGTTGCGACTGCGGCTAGATTGACATCCCTCTTTCAAACACTAAGTGTCAATGGTATAGGCTGTATTACCGCACACGTGGAAATATGAGGCGCCAAACCTTAAGGTTATTAATAGCAAAATGCCAAAGGCAAAGATGCTACCTAGGTAATTATTAAACAACATGACGGTATACCTATATATAGTCGCTGCGTAGAGCTAGTCTTATAGCACCGAACCTTTTTTTCTTCAAACCATATGTTTAGCGAATAGGCAATAGAGCGAAATCCAGATTCGGATGCCGCACGAAAGTGTTGTAGATTTCCTCAACGTGTATAGGTAAGTGGATATACCAAGTGATTCTCCCTTTGGCAATCATTGCGGCTCCATGACTTAAAAGCGGAATAATATGAATATAACTAGATCATCCAATCGGAATAGCAAATAATGTCTAAATAATTGGTTGATCTAGTTATGTGAATATCCCCAGTTTTCCCCTTTTTAAGTCCCGGAGCCGAAATGGTTGCCAAAGGGATACAAAGTTGGTGTAGCAGCATTATAGTTTATATCTAGAGAAAGATGTGCGACCTAATCGGCATGAGGTGTGGAGAGAAGCCGTGGGCTGAGCCGAGCGTATTGATCATTGCTAGCCGGGCCGAGCTAAAAATAACTCACGACTGGGCTGTATGAAAGGGCTGAGCAAGAAGATGGGTGGTGGGATATCGGATCGGTCGGATTCTTTTGTTTGTTCGTGTAATTCTCGGCGAGGGATGCTTGCACGTTCCCGAAAAGCGGGATGTAGACCAGATTGATTGGCTTAGATGTTTCGGAGCTCCTCCCGCACGGCGGTTCGCTACACGGCATTGCCTCCCCGTATGCAGATGCAAACAGTCCCTCGACCTTCAAAGTTCCTACAGGCTATCCAGTGGTAAATTCCTGGGCGGCCCTGGACGGATCTTGTTAATACAATATCTATCTCCGCCGCGAACGATGCAAAATGCTATAAGGATGTTTGACAAGAGCCAACGAAAGGAAATACGCTTCCCCGCGACCGTTACCATATTTCGTCTTTACCGGAACTTCACTACTAAGCACACGAGATTTGCTGTCCATTGTGTTGAACATATACTGAATTGTAATACCATATCCCCGAAGGGTCGAGTAAAATACGGTTAAGAGTACAGACAAAATCTCCCCAATTCTCGGAGATAGGGCTTTATTTACTATTCCCAAACCCGGAACGCCGATGCCCAGGATGCAGAACGACGAGTATAATCCCAAGTGTTGTCCGTGGCGTGATCTGGTGCCATTCTATAAGCTGATATGATTGATGCCTGTATGATTCCGATCCCCATCCCAAAAAAAAGCTCATAAATCATGCCATCAAAAAAGAAAGGACGATAGGTTATGTTTCTGATACACTTAGAGTGCCCATGCGGCGGCGGCAGCGACGGCACCTAGAACGCCGAAACCGACCTCTGGCCGGAAGGCGGCGGAATCAGGACTTGATGTAGAACTCGCGGCGCCGAGAGCAGATGTGACGATAGCCGAGGCGGATGCGACGGCGGATGGATCGGGGTTCTCGGTAGTGACGACGGTGCAGATCTGCCCGGCAAGCGCGACAACGCCTGCAGACATGGGTGTTAGCAAGACCGGTGACTAGTCAAGCGGAAAAGGGTTGAAGGAATGGGAAAACCTACTGCTGAAGTCATCGTCCTTGCACGCGGTGATGACGCAGGTCCCAGCGCCCGAGACGAACTGGGTTCTGTGGGCGTCGCTGCAGAGACACTGGAAATCTGTCGTCGAGCAGTTGGCGGCCGAGGCGCCCTGTTCGAAGCAGGGGATGGCGCATGGCGGGATCATGGACACGAGGTCGGGCAATGACGTCGAGTTCTGCGCGGCGACGACGGCAGCGCCGGCGGCAAGGAGCGAGAATGAAGCGCGCATGGTGATGATGATGATGATGATGATTTGTTTCCTTGGGACGTTCGGTAGCTCTGTTTTGTTTTGCTCCTGATCTTGCTAATTGTTTTGTACCCGTGCGATGTCGATGGCGATTTCACTCGGGTTCAGCCAGCTGAAAAACGAAGGTGGATCGGATATTAGTGGACGCCCGGATGTGCCGTATGACGAGACGAGTGGGATGATCAATTCGCAAGACGACGAGCTACGTAGTGAAGCGACAACGAGAGAAATGTATTGAAGAGACGGGAAGCAGAGAGCAAAATGAAGGAAGGTCAAAAACAAAGAAAACGATGGATTGGCTTCGGAAGGGTTTTCTATCTATACTATCCCTCTGACACAGTACAAACCTGCTACTTTAGCCACCTCGTATCGACGTCGTTGATCTTCCGATTTTTGGGAAGATTTGGTTGGTTCAGCAATCGCAAATCGCTACACAGCCACCCCAACCTGCCCCAAGACACTTGAGCCAGCCGCGCGTTATAGTGGAGGTACTGTGTACCTACCTACTTTGCACACTGGCACTTGACCGGCGGAGTTGATAGGCAATCTTGTACCCGCCTACATCACGGCCAAGAAACGTAGGCTGTGCACAACACATATGCGATCTTGTGGCCGATTGGCCATCATTCGGAGCATTCATGATGTCCAGATGCATCTCGAAGTCGCTGCGTGCTGTGCGGCATACAACTACATAACCTTACAGAGGTACTGTACCTATGTACATAGGTCGGTGGTGCAGAGGTAATCACAGTGTGAATGCACGCCATTTACGTGGTGGGGACGGGAATAATATGGGGCTTCAGGGTCTTCAGACGAGACATTTCTAGGCGGGATGAAACGGCTGATGCGTGGGTCCTGTTTAGGTCTGGGCGTTTGGAAATCCCCTAATTGGAATGTGACGTCAGCAGAATTGGCTTCGCCTCTCTGCAGGCAGCAGAATTCGGCACAACAGCACCCATCCCACCATCGTATCGAGCGGACCGACGATGGAGGTCCGAAATTCGCTTTCTCTTTCGGCATATTTTATTCGGAGCGTGTGACATATCTCGGTACTCGCCCGCCAGTTGATAAGATAGCCCGTCTTTACGTTCTGTAGCGGGCCCGGTTCTCGGATGTCCTAGCGCTAGACCAAATGTTCGAAATCACCTGAAAAGACGGAACGACCGGACTGGGCGGACACTACTGTTTTAAGTACAATACCTACTGTATGTATGTCGGCGGCACTGGAACCGGTAGCGGTTTACACCATTTACTTCGCCCGGCCGCTAAGTTCGACGGGGCCGTAGCAGCCGAAACGTGGGACCGATATTGCAGCCCTACTCTAAGCCCAACATCTTTAGAGCACTATAGGTACTCTACCAAGAGAACCGGCTAAGGGCTAAGGTCGAAGACGATCGATCTTGTCGATAGCCATCCATCGTTTTTTGTCCTCCTTCGCTTGAAACGGGAAGATCAGAGGGTTACAATGATGATTTGAAAACAGAAGTCAACTTAGACACCGAACATTGATATTATTCGCGGATAGTCTCAAGTAAGCCTGCTGTATTAGCATTGATTGGACATGAACCCGAGCTCATATTCATTGCCCCCAACTAGAGGCAGGGTGCCAGAAAGTGGGTAATGCGGACGAATCTCTAGCGGCCAATTCCGTAGCCTATTTCGTGATCAGGGTCAAAACTTGTCATAAGGCACACACACAACAAAGAGATTTCGGTATATAGCTAGATTAGGCCCAGTCTCTGAGAGGGTTGGCACATGTTCAATCGAAATTTACAGTTAGAATAGGTTTAGTTCATCTTATGTTAAAAGAGTTGGCCTTCGATTCGTTATGAACTGGGCATCAATTCGTTATCGGCTGCTGGTGTTGTTGCCTTTAAATTCCTATTATTTTCGGCCCCGTTACCATATCCTCACTATCCTTAACTACATCCTTCTTAATTTGTATTAATTAGTCTGTTGTCTTCCTCTACACCTTCCGTCTTCCGAAGAAGTCTCCTCAGGAACACTCTCTTGGTCGTGCCCCCGTTCGACTTGTCGCTTAGAGACCGCTACAATGTCCTTGGCTAGAAAATAAATTTTCAAATAAACTGCATGGATAACAGGCTTGTCTCTCCTATTATATCTTCCATACTCTGCAATAGTTAGCCGTACAAAGTACGCCCATTAACCCCCAGCTTCATTCTTATTCGAGTACCATCTCGCATTGGACGCAGTCGGATAAGCTCGTACCCGGACCTATTCCTATCATCAACGTCAAAACCAACCGGGGGGCTCTTTCCCAGCACTTTCTTCAGTTCGTCTTCCCGATACGCACCGGTGTCCGGACCTAGACTCATATTTATGGCCCCGGCGATATCGAGGATACTCCTTATAACACCAGTCCCGGGCCTATGCATTTTGACAAGCTCGCTCTTTTTCAAAATGACGAACCACATCACTGCACATACTAGTAACCATGTCGCTTCAAGAGCCAGACCGATCAAGAGTACAAAGCCCGAGAACCCCCAGCGGTATCCTGTGTCATTCAAGCAGATCTGAGGAGAGGTTCGGAAATCTTTTGAAAGGACCTTTCCGTCGAGGCAGAGACATAAGCCAAGACTGCCCCAGGACCACCTGCAATCAGCTCCTATATCTAAGAAGGGCGCATCTAGTTGAATTCGGGTAGAGTTCCACCATAATGTCGAGTTGTATGGCACCATGCGCTCCTTTATTCTCAGCTTGGTGTCCAGGAGAAAAGTAGTATTATATGGAACATAATCGGAGTCGCTGGGCTTGACGCGCGCACCGTCCTCTGGATTTTCCTCGTCTCTCGTGTCTGACGGCAGTTTCTCGATTTCCTTTTGTCCAATGCCTGCATACTGCCAGCCGTTCACGGACGTATATAGCTCGCCTCTTATGCATTTTTCTGCAAAGTTGTAGCCGTTCGCTGTCTCGATGCCGTTGCTATAGCAATTATCATCATACCATGTGTCAGTGCCGCTAATTTGGCCCAGGTCCGCCAGGTTCCATGTTGTGTTGTAGCGGTGAAAGAATGTCTCCTTGGCGATTGCATCTGGATTGGATCAGTTCCAAGACTCCCGGACCATGTCAAGGCAATATGCTTACATGCGTAGACATTCATAAACGCTTCGGACGTCTCCACTTTAGGGTTTTTAGTCCTCAATTTCAATCTTTTAAACTCTTTCTGATCCCCTATATTGTTCCAAGTTCCGTACGCTTGAGAAAATGTTGGGCCCATTATGGGGTTGCTCGATCTTGACTCAACTCGGTCCAGGTCTCGAACCGACCAACAGGTTGTAAGTCGATTGGAGTCTTTCAGAATGAAAGCCCCTGTGTTTAGTATATCGTATGCCGGAACCGTGGCTGCTTCGTATCCGGTAGTCGCACTCCAGATTGTAGCGAATGATAAAACATGAGCGATAGTGAAGAAGAGGCCGAGAACCATGAAAGTGGTACTAATAGGGGTTGTTGAATATAGAGTCTGGAAACAAGCCCAAAGGGATTCGATGGAGACAGTCGAGAACTTGACGCCAAGAAAGAACGAATAAGGTAAAGCTGAACGTTCTAACATCAACGTCACCGCCATGGAGACAAGCTGATGTAGGATCAGACCGTGTAGAAAACGCCCTCCTTGCCCAATTGCTGTGTCCCAAAGAAGATCGATAAATTTCGCTCTTGTAAATGATAGATCCTTTATTAAGGGCACATTGATGCGGAACAACTGTTCTGTTTCAGAGTTGTTCTTGTCGATGCAGCCTTCCTGGTATAGGGATTCGCCTGGTCCAACCCCACACGCAGTCAGGATCGTAGCAGCAATTGCCAATACAAAGAATAATAGCCACCACTCAACATGTCTTTTCCGTCGCTGCTTGGTAGCGTAGCGCTTGAGATTCTTCGGCGGTAGAGGCTCGGGACTACTTAGATGTTCTTCTGGTCCTGCGTCCATGACCGAGTTTGGCCCGTTTGTGGACTTTGCGTCATCACCGCGAATGGTCGACGAGTTAATACTGTATCCATCTTCGACCATGGTTCCTCTTTTTTATTCGGATGATTTTAGCAAAACCAAATGTGACTGCTCTTCCTTGCTTCTCAATCTGATTCTATGAATACTTTAGTGGCGGCTTTATAAACTAGGGAAAGAAATAGCCCCCTTCTGCCTAGAAAAGCCTCGAGGCTTACATTGATGCGGCGAGCTAATAATACATTGTACGCGAGAGTACACTGCGTCGATATCTCATAATATTACGCTCCACAGAGCCGTGCTACTGTGAAATTCAGAGACGTAAGGCTTTTTCTACTGTCGTGCAACGTCGGGATTACTAAAGTACAGTATTTGATCTACATGAGTAAAGTTTATACGTAGATTTAGCCTAGCTGAGCCACCGACTCCCGCATCGATCGGCGTCACCCTTACTAGGTATAGAGCTTACATGTAAGCGATTCGGCAACTACCACCCGCATATCTTCTTAGAGAGTTTAATTGGGCATTTATTCCAAGTGGTTGTAGAACGAATCTCCGAATGATTGCCAACTTTTTGTTTATTTTAAAAAAATTCGAGCTATCAACATAATACACGAATTTCTCTCTTTTCTTCAGACAAGACAGAAACCGTGTATCGCTCTGATTACCCTTTTATGGAAGGCCAACTACAGTTCTAGCGAGTCTAGCTGATAGCTCTGTTAGGAAATCTTTAATTTCCGCTCTTGGGTAGGTACTTGATACCACTGCTGGGACAGTTGGAAGATTGGCCGACTGCACAGAACCAGAAGTTAGCAAGCATCCTAGAAGGCAAATTCTCCTTCGTCGTCGGGTTAATACAAAAGAAAAGAGTAGGAAACACCGTGATCGGAAAGTCCTGCCTCTAGGGTTGATTGAAAAGGGGCAACGGGGCATTGTAAAACTCACCAATTGTGGCAGGGACGAAATCCGCATTCTGGAGCGGTCCATTGACGTAGAACCCGTAGTACACCTGGTACAACTCGCCGCTGTTGCACTGAATGACGGCAGCCTTTCCCGTGACCCCCTGAAGGGCGTCGAGGATCTCCGAAGACGTGTAGGTCTTGGAGCTCGACGGCGTAATGCCGGCAGAGCTTAGGGTGCCATAAGTATCCAGCGTCTTAAACAGGTCTACGGCGACTTGGAAATAATCTGCAGCTTCCTGGCCTTCCGTGTAGTCCGAGTAACAGTCTGGGCTAATTGTGCTCACACAGGTCCCATGTGTCGACCATTCGTGTTCCCAGAAACTCTCGGGGCTTCCGTTGTTGCTTTGCCAGTAATCCTTCATGTAAGATACAAGGTCCGACTTGCCGTTGTCCTCGAGGATACTGGTCAAGTCCGAGTACTCACGAGACGAGTCGCAGTTCTCCTCGTACGTCCCGTCGCAGTTATCAGGCCATAGGCCGTGGATTGTCCAGGAGTCGTCGGGCCCGGTGACGGGGTCCGTGTCCCAGAATTGCGGCTGGAGGAATAACCCCCCGGGCTTGTTGACACAGCATGCATCAACTGAAGAAGCATTGGCGCTTGAGGAGCAGCTGTCGACTGCGTTTGAGCATGCAGCAAGGACAGGAATGGTGAATGCACCGCCAAGAGGAAGGGCCGCAAGAGCTGCTGGGATCACTATTGAGGCCATGGTGGTTGTAGTGGCTCGCGCTCGTCGGGCTGCAAAGAGGGGCGCAAGGGGGGCTGATTGCTGCTAGATCAGGACGAGCAAACGAGACACAACGTGAGGAAACACAGGGAATCGATAGCATTGCGCGGCCTTTCTCTTATACTTGTACTCTCACATTCGAGTGGGCTCATTATTGTGTGGAATCCAGGGGCAGGTGGACTGGCCGTCCATTCACCTGCCAATCCAAGATAGGTATCTGCCGTATACTACTCGAGGAGGCTGGGCATGATAGATACCCATATGTTTGGAAGGAGGAGCTCATGACATGAGAATGATTGGGCAATCTCTCCGGAGGCCGAGAATCTAAATCACTGGTGTCTACTCGGTTCGGGAGCGCTTGACAGGTCAGCCGCTGATCGCCGTGGCATAACCTTCCGGATACAGAAGTTTTTGTAAGAGCGATCGCCAAGCGATCTACATTTCTATGAATTAGCGGCATAAGGTGGAAGGGTCCCCTTGCTTAAGTTGTGATATGGTTGGCTCCGAGTGGGATCATCGTCATCTTGCCTAAAGCCAACTACCTAGGCGAGCCTGGTGAGCTCGGGGACATGAAACGCGGAATTTAAATCTGTGGTGAGTGAAGCTATCCTGGTTGGTCGTTGGCGGTCTTGCTGTGCTGCCTGGTCGGAGATAACTAGGGTCGGGTGTTTATGCTATCTGCTATAAGTTCAATGGAGTTCAATGGAGTTCAATGGAGTTCAATGGAGTTCAATGGAGTTCAATGGAGTTCAATGGAGTTCAATGGATATCGCTATGGGAGAGTTGCTTTAATTGAAACAACGTTGAAGAAAGAAGCAGAAAGGCCAAACATTTGACACAAATCTAATTGGCAGCGATACATGGATAGAGAACCTGGAATCGTCGGGATCGGCTCGGCGAATTCCTAATATTCGAATGATTCATATCATTGGAAACAAGTCTGGTTAATAATAAGTCATTATAATACCTAGGTATATTATTAGCATACTTTATAGGGTATTGTGCTGAAAGTGAGCTGGTAAATTCGAAATTCGACCTGAGTTTCGGATGAGCCTACGAAGTAGTTGGTGCTGGATGCAGTGTTGCGGCCCGATCTAGCTAACATTCAGGGTCCTTATCTAGCGAACTAAAGCACTGTATCATCTACAGTACCTAGGTACATAGGTATGTATCTACCTAGGTACATAGATGAGTACAGTAAGAGTCGCCAGGTATGCACACAGTCTGAAAGGCACACTTGATACGACTACTACATACTTTACCATCCCAATTATCAATTAAGTCGGAACCCTTCGGTTTTGGATGATACTGTAGTTCGATCAGTCAAGTTGGAAGGTGAAAGGTGGAAGATAGGTACACCGTCTGGAAGGCATAGTTCGTACTGTATAGACCCCTAGGTACCTACTCCAGATAAGGACTGCCCCTCCAGCCCACCATCTGCCTAGGGGAGTTGCACAGCTGTAAGTCATCTGCAAGTCAGTTACCCACCTAGCCTGATATCGGCGTCTCAGGACTTAGGGTTAATTTGAGGAGGGGTTGAATGTTGGCCAGTTCTTATCAGGGAGATGCGATCGCGGGGGTTTCAGCACTCAACCGTGACTCACTAGGTACCTACTACACTATCAGTGAGACCGTGAGACTGTGAGACTCACCTCTTTTCATACCTCGTTTTGTCAGTTTGTTAGAAAAGCTATCCTGACCCTCGCCGACACTCTTCTTGCAGCAACGTGCGCATTCTCGAGACATCGGCGCTGCAATGGCGACCATCTACATCGACGAAGAGGTCGGCCAGGACGAGCCTAGCCAGCAGGGCACCGAAACATCGGCTTTCAAGACCCTCCAATTCGCATACCTACAACGCCCCGCCGAAGCCCAGTACCTCGTGCGATCGCCGGCCTCGGACGATGACACCGGCGCCGTTGACGGCAAGGTGTGGAAGCCCGCCGCCAAGTCGGCGCTGAAGAAGGCTGTCAACTACCACGAGCAACAGAAGAAGAAGGCCGCGCGTGAGCAGGAGCTCGCTGTGCGCCGCAAACAAGAGGAAGATGAGCGTAACGCCGTGTTGTTGAAAGCTAAGGAGGTCGTGCTCGAGGAGGACACCAGCCTTCCCGCTCCGATTAAGATCAAGCTGGACGAGGTCGGCGACCACGTCAAGCTGCGCAACATGGATGATCCTGAAAGCAAGGGGACTCGGGTCCGGGTCGTCGGTCGTGTACATCGTGAACGCAAACAGAAGGATGTGTTATTCATCACCCTGAGAGATGGCTATGGCTTCATGCAGGTGGTTCTCTCAGGCAAGCTCACCAAGACATACGAAGCCCTGACTCTTACACGTGAGACGTCCATGGAGATCTTTGGCGAGATGCGCCAAGTTCCTGCTGGAGCGAGAGCTCCTCTCAACCGTGAACTGCATGCCGATTTCTACAAGATCCCTATCCACTGGCGAGCCGCGGGCGGCGACGACGCTATCACCAACAGAGTCACGGCCGACACCGATCGCTCCACCCTCCTGAACCTACGTCATCTTACCCTCCGTGGCGAGACCGCTTCCTCGGTCTTGCTTGTTCGGGATGCCGTCGAGTTTGCATTCGCCCAGGCGTTCAAAGAGTTAAGAATCCGAAAGGTCAGCCCCCCGGCACTTGTTCAGACGCAGGTAGAAGGAGGCGCCACACTTTTCCAGCTCGGCTACTATGGTGAGAACGCCTATCTTACCCAGTCTTCTCAACTCTACCTCGAGACCTGCCTCCCCTCTATGGGCGACGTTTACTGTATCGAGAAGTCTTTCCGTGCCGAAAAGTCATTGACGAGACGGCACTTGTCCGAGTTCGCTCATGTCGAGGCTGAATTGGACTTCATCACCTTCGAAGACTTATTGTCTAACATCGAGCATATGATGTGCCGTGTCCTGGAGCTCGTTATGGCCGACCCAGTCATTGCTGGCTACATCAAGAACCTTAACCCTGACTTTAAGCTACCCGAACGGCCCTTCATGCGCATGAAGTATTCCGATGCGATTGAATGGTTACGGGAACATGAAATCCTCAACGAGGAAGGCCAGCCTCACACTTTCGGTGACGATATCGCCGAAGCGGCCGAGCGCCAAATGACCGACATGATCAAGAAGCCTATCTTCTTGACACACTTCCCTGCCGAGATTAAGGCCTTTTACATGCAAAAGGACCGAGATGACCCCCGTGTCACGGAAAGTGTAGACTGTCTAATGCCTGGCGTGGGTGAAATCGTCGGTGGCTCGATGAGAATAGACGACAACGATCAGTTAATGGCAGCATTCAAGCGCGAAGGCCTCGATCCGGCCAACTACTACTGGTACACTGACCAGCGAAAGTGAGTTTATAAGCGCAGATTACCCCGTGATCAGATACTAATATCTATATAGATACGGTAGCTCTCCCCACGGTGGATGGGGTCTCGGACTCGAGCGTTTCTTGGCCTGGTTGTGCAACCAACACACCGTCCGGGATTGCGCCCTGTATCCCCGATTCATGGGCCGCTGTGCGCCTTGAAAGCTTGAACTAGATTATTATTTAAGCTAACCTCCTGGACGTGTGGATGCAAGCAGTTTGCTGTGGAATATTCTACAGCTCTCATGAGGACTGGGGAGGACTGAAGGACTGAGACGTATCTAGACGTCGGAATGGTTGGCACCAACCCACTTCATAGCGCGCGTAGACCGCCACATAGACGATCCAATAAATGTACAGTACGATAAATACCGGGAGACCATGGTGAGCACAATGTTTGTGAATTCGGGGAAGCGTCTTGATGCTATGTTCTAAGAAAGGTTGATGACTATCATGGAGTTAGTACTATGACAAGACTAAAGGCCCTGATGCCAAGAATAAGTGAGCATCGCTGTGGAAATACGATAAATACTACGACGGCCTCAAGGTTTAAATAGTGCTGTTACGCGAATTATACGCGGTTCCATGACTCCAAGTAGAGTAGGGATGCGAATCATCATGCGATTATGCAGAGTTTTCCTCCTGTGGAAGACTCCCTTATCTGATATACCCTCTATTTCGACCTGGTACTAGAAAGGACGTTCAAGGGATATGCTGTCGAGTAGCATTCCGACCCTTCTAGTGGTATGAGAAGCAAGGAGCCATCCACCATATTCTAGATACATAGCGGCCGTGGAAGCCGAATTTGGACTTTCGTTGCACCTTGTTAGTAAGGCTGCTGTACGTGTCGCTTCCTTTCCTATCCTGTCTCTTTCTCGCGGGCGAGGGATGAAGACAGCTTGATAGACCCGTACAACTTTAGTGATCCAGTTTCTTTGCAAGACTTTTGATGAATGAACAGCGCTCGAATAGATCCTCGCGCTGCAGTTCCCGCTGCCTTTCTTGGTCTATAAGAGATCCCATTTCCGCATACTCCACGTGATCATCGCCCAGTGGGATCTGCATAGAGCCAGGGGCGTCCTTATACTGGCCCTCAATCACCGACTGGGATGATCTCTTGGCCAATCGCACAGCACCTGTACCTAAAGGCCCTCCCATCACCTGAAGATTGAATGTGCCCGGAGATTTCGCTCGTAATTCATCCGAGCTCTGGAAAGACTCAGGCCAAGGAGGGCGACCTTCGCCGCCAGGTCGGCCTGTATATGCGAAGTTAACGAAATAAAAAAGCATCGTGTCCGAGAGCTCGCGGTCTTCATCTGATAAGTGCTCCCGAGGGAAAATGTTGTTGTATAGGTAATCCAAGTCGCTGCCGTGAACGGTACCCAGCCAGGGCATCCCAGCGGCCCGGAAGAGGGGCGCCACCATGCTCTGATTTAGAGCATAATGATAGACACCCGCGAAGCCCTTTTTCTCCCGGCTTTGCCTTGCCATCTCGTAGCCGAAGTCTATCGATGAACAAGTGAAAAGTAGATCGCGCATTATGCGTGCGATGCGGAAATAATGGATAGAGACATCGGGGTCAGACTCTGCCTTCCGAGCTTCGTACCTTTGGACATCTTCCGCGAAGGCCTGTTCAGGGTATTGAGCGAAAAGATTCTCGTAATCATCATTAGAAAGTGCATGAGCAAAGTTCTTGATGGGAGTCTTCATGTCTTCCTGGGTTTGAAAAATCGGTGCAGGTCCGGCGTTCGTTGCTCCGTCATCTTGCTGTTTACACGCTCGAGTTAGTAATTACTGAAAAGAGTAATGTTTCGGGAGCATGCAGGAGCAATGAGGCCCGAACCCTGCTAAAAGGGGGAAATAATGACTCTAGGGGACTAACTGCCCAGCCGAATACCATGGGAACACCCTTAACGAACTTCCCGGCCTCATATAGGGAGGACTGACGGCCTAAGAGGAGGTCGTCATCGACAGACGGAATGAATGTGAAAAGACCAGCGGGAGGGTGGTTAGCGACTGAATAGGTCATTGCTGTTTCTGTTAATGTATCCATCGGCACTTCTCGTAAACATGCTAGGACAGCTTCATCATCAACACCTTCATCTCTACAACCCAACAGTTCAGCCACCGCATATGTATGAAGCTCGGTCGCATCAGAGGTGATATTGAGGGCGGTTCCTGGAGGTCCTGACATGACCCACGCTTGCGTGAACGGTACGCCATGCTCGCCCCCGTATGTCATAAGATGCAGAGAAGACAATGTTCCTCCGGAACTGAGCCCGAACGCTGTGATCCTCGTAGGGTCGCCTCCGAACGCTTCAATGTTGTCTTTGATCCATTGAAATCCGGCTCTTTGATCTCGCATGCCCACGTTGAGAGACCTTTGATCCTTCAAATTGGGCAAGCGTGCAAAACCAAAGATGGTCAGTCTCCAGTTAAGGACGACATGGATAATGGGTTTTCCTATAGAGGCAGAGTGCTCAACAAGATTTGTAGGGTCGTAATTCGATTCATCCGCGGAGCCTTTGATCACACCACCACCGGTGATGTGGACAACCACAGGGAGCTTATTTGATGAAGAAGCTTTAATTCCAGCGGGTCTGCTTATCCTGAGATTCACTTTTAGGCAAGAGAAGGTTAGCCACCTCGAACCTATAATATGATGGAATGGTCTTGTTCATAAGGATTGTTTTGAGGGAAGCAATTTGCCAAGTAAAGATCATGGGAAGTTACTCACGGCAGTCTTCGCTTTGGTTGGGCGTTTCGCCAAAGAACGGAGGAATCGCAGCTCTAGTCTGAGGACAGGCAGGCCCGGGAACGGTAGCATCAACCTCGGTACCATGTGGAGGGCTATATGGTCTTGGGGGAGCAAATCGACCTGAACCAGAAGTATCGTGGGCGAACTTAATGTTATGAAACTCTTCTACCGAGCTCCTCAACACACCTCGATAGGAGATCTTGCTTTGGGGAAGGGTAACAACAGGATCAGTGGCCAAGACAAAGCCACTGAGAGCTGTACACAACAATACAGACGGTTTCATGGTGCTTTTGCAGTTAGCTCAGGCGTAGGATGTGATGGGTTGCAGAATCAAGGGAAGGAGTGGAAAATGCGCGGGATTGTTGGGGGAACGATGGCGGGCATTCTACTGTAGGTGCATCAAACGGCTCTGATGACAGCGACACTTAAGAAAACCCATGAAGCGGTCCCTTCTTTTCGCGGCAGGCAGCGTTTGAAAAACACAGCCTGGCTTGCGTGACATTGATATGCAGCCGGTAACCTAACAGTTGAGACATGCTGTTGTCTTTGTCAATCAAAAACACAGCATATCCCTGCCGCTCCGCGGATCTACCGGGAAGCTGACCTCATTCGCGCCGGATAGGTATACTTAGCTACCTATAGTAGCTACCTAGTGGTCCTTTCCGCATTTGCGTAGTATTATTAAAACAAAGTTAACAATAAATAGCTTGAGTTTTTATTTAATTGGTTCTGTTTAGTGGGAAAACAAGAACATGGGATATTTAGGAAACAATAAATGCAATTGAATGTGTCTATGACCCACGACCTCCTAAGGTGATGTTGTGACCCGGCTTAACTGCTCCGGAATATCAACAGTGACGGTCTGGATACTTAATGTTAGCTGCGGAGTCACCCAACATGAATTTCTACTGTCCAGCAGCCACAATCCACTTTCCAACGTTTTCATCGAAGTGTGCACAGTCCCTGAGAGTAACGACTAACAGGTAACGTGGCGGTTCCCTTTCTCCCTTAAAGACGACACGACTCTTTATGGCATTCCCTGCCTGGGGCTCCCGTTTGCCCACGTATGCCTGGACAAGGGTGGCACCCGCTATGTCACCCACATTGGTCATATCCACGGTCAGCGTGTACTCATCGCTAGATTGTTTTGTGACTTGCATCTGACTGATATTGAATGAAGTATACAACAGGCCATGTCCAAAGGCCAAGTTGAGTTTATCCGTGCCGGCTCGGTCGTAATGGCGATAGTCGACAAACAAGCCCTCCGCGTATTTGACTTTAAGCTGCCCGTCGATGTATTCACCGGGGAGGTTTCCGTATGCGGGCGCATCCTCCAGTCTCTTCGGGAAGCTTACTGGAAGCCGGCCCTCGGGGTTCACTTTGCCAGTTAGGACGCCGACGATGGAGTTGCCACACTCCTGTCCCGAGAACCACGACAAGATGACAGCAGCGACATCGTCTAACTACGGCATGGCTATGGCAACACCCGTCGAATTCACGACTGCGACGTTCTTGTTGACCGAAGCCACTGCGCTGATCAAGGCGTCTTGTGATCCGCTCCTGGGAAGGTGGAATGAGTGCTGATCTAGCCCTGCGGTTTCCAACTGCAGATGTGCGTAATCCGCATCCTTCGCTGGAGCAATCGTTTCCGACAGTAAATCGCAGTCGTGGCGGGAGGCTAACTGGAGCCCGAAACGCACGCCGGGTCGACCGCTCATCATCTCCAATCCGCTAATGTGTTTTGGCGGCATAGTGCGGATTCAAATACGATAGGAGGTCCGGGCCGTGAATTCATATGTAAACTTAGTCTCGGATAGCGTGCCAAATAAAAGGCCCATTGTATCTGAGCAGTTCGATTCCTGTTCGTACACCAATGCGTCGTGGATGAAGATCTGCGGAGGCCCGAGCCGGAAGATAATAATAGCAAAAAGGCTGGACGTTGATCTTGAGGGATCCCTTTCTCAGGAATAGGTCAGTTTCCCAGATGTTCCGACCAGCGAGCAGCGAAACATAGATATCACGTTAGCAGGGAAGGAGGCCGTTTTGAGAAAGTATGGAGTTTTATACCTTCTCCTCAAGAGTCATTCCTTTGAGGATAGTCTCTATGCCAGCTTAGAAAGTCATCTTGAAGTCCTTCTTGGGTTCTAGCGAACACTTGTAGTATGTGTCTCTACTCCTTTTGACGTCCGCCATAGTCAAACCCCCTAAGGGGTTTTTGGAATGGTATGTTAACTCGAAACCCGCGGAAGATCCAGTTGCGAAACTCGGCGTTGATTATTCTGTCTAAACTAATTATGGTTTGCGATGGACATCCGATTGCTTTGGATTCAATCCTCTTCGATTATAAGTAATTAGCTAGTTTGCTTGCCACAGCCCTTATTGTGGTGTTAATTACATGCTCTGTGCTCGGTGATTGCCGAGTTATTATCATTATGTCCTGAGATTTAGCAGCGAGGGAGTAGTCCACGGCCTGTTTAGTGATGGCACTGGCTAGCCAGTTAGGGTGTATATTACTTTCTAGTCCTCGGTGGGGTCCTGACAAGGTAACTGATTTTCTAGCCTGGCGAGGTTGAAGTTTCATGTCAATATAGCAGATAGTCCGGGATAATTTCCAGTATATTTGATAGTGACTTTCTCGCACTCACTCCATTTCATGTTAGGCCATCGCTATATCCGACTTGGAGTGCAAGCTGAAGACCGGGAAAGGGGTGCAGGATGCGAGTGCAAATAGTATAGCCACGAATGATTTAGCGGGGTAGTTTAAGGAGATCGAGCCCCCCAGTTGATTTCTTGCAAGCCAAGCAAAATATAATAGAATTGTATATAGAATTAAATTCAATCTTTAATAGATTTAATAAAAGCTTTTAACTAAAATGTTGCATCTAATACAAACCCCAGGTGATCTGCATTACTGCATTCATGTATCTAAATAGTTCGAGGCGTGGCCAGTAGCCCGCGGAAATATTTTGTGTGTACCTTCTTGTTTAATATATATCTTCATTCCACCAATACACATTCTTAAGAACGTGTATATTAGCACCTAATGATGTAGGCGAATGAAACATTGGTAAATGAAGCTTGATGATTTAACCCTGATTTCATCTTATAAATTATCTCTGTGTGCTGGGTCTATATAAAGGAGGCGCTTTATGATTGTCTTGTTGAGCCTCCAGCTTAAAATGTATCATTTTCATTTAGTTAAAGTTGTTAGATGACTACCATATTAATTTATAAATAAGATGAGGTTGAATTATTATCTGTGTATTGGTCAGAATTAACCTTGTTGTACCTGCAAGACAGATTTACGACTATGTGGCCTTTGCCATGCAGGAGCACCGAATAAGATGATGACGTTATATCACTCCCTCTTTCATCCTCAGCTGGCCGTGTAACTATATAATACTAGCAGCTATAGAGGTGGTAATATTGTTCCTTCGAGTCATCACTACTCCTACACATAGGCGTTTCTTGGCAACCATTGGTCAATATACTAAGCTGTTAAGCTCATGATTGTTCAAGTGGCTTGGTGACGTAAAACGATCGTCACATTACTAGTGGCGTGTGAATCATTCTTCTTTCCCAGGGCAAATCCCACGGAGATCTTAGCTTCGGGGCTGAGCTTATTTTTTATCAGCATCTGGGCTGAAGTCCTTGGTGGCGTGCTTACTTGTCGGCACCTGAACATGATTATAGAAGTATGTACACTTACACTACTGTACTTCTTTTGGCCGACACTCGCATCTATTCCTAAGCTATTGTCACGTATACATCTCCCAGGATTCATAAGCGGAGGTTCCTGTTCATATAATTATTTTCTAGTTAGGAACTAGACCTTCATTCTATGCACCGGTGTGACACCCGTGTTTGGTATTCGCGCTCTTTATCATGGGACTAACGTCCTATCGATATCTGTAATTATGTCGAAAATTCATTGGAAAGCAAGAAAACATGATCCGCGGAAATATCGGTATCGTGTCTCTATAAACCAGGGCGATAAAAATGTTAACCGGAAATCTGCATTCTGGCAGCTTTATTATTGATAGGTTATCAATTATTCATGACTCACTTCTCGCGCTCCCATCATTGATGTGTTGATGGATCACTCTTCTTTAGGTATCCACATCCTTTTGGTTGTTAATTACTCAGCGTCACCAGAAACCTCCCCTATATCCACGAACAATAAGAGATCTAATTGGTGTGGTAGGTCTCTCTCCTGTCCAAATCGACGTTAGTCAGAGTTATGAGTAAGACGGTCAGCTCTGGGGTTACATTCGTATATGTGTTCGCTAACTCCTTCGTGAGAGCTGGTAGAGTAGAGAAACAGGCTGCCGGAAATGGTGGCTTGTCAGCTTCTGCGCTCAGGTGACATGCATCCTAAGCTAATTTCTGGGGAATCGGGCACATTACCCCAACTCAAACTGGTAACCTGTCCTTTCGTATGACATAAGCTTACATCTGTTAGGTGCATTTTCCCGCGGCAGGGAACCGGAGATGCAAATGGCAATGCATTATTGGCACGCCTTATTTGCCCTTGGAACAACATATGATCACTAGCTCCTAATTGTCCTGTATGATCCTTTCCGGCACAGATGCTCCCTGCTGAGGTTGATTGGCCATCATCATCCACAGGTTGCGCCACAGCAACTCTTGGTCCTGTCCAAGTGAAAGCTTGACCGAAGTTTGTCTATTTTGAGATAGGATATCTATCCTACTAGGGAGTGGCACGCGGAGGCTGATAGGATGTAGACCAAGGCAGGCGTTCATCGGATACATTTTGGATCGGTTGCCAAGCAATCAGCATCCTGGCATCAGTAACATTGGAATCATTTACCCTGTACTTGGTACCCAATAGCCGAGGAGATGATCCAGATGACCTACCTCGTTGAGGCTGAAGCGTTACGTCTCGCTGATGTGATCGTGTGATGCAATAGGGTAATTCTGAGTAAACGGATGCAACGGGGTGACAGGTAGTATTCAACTCGGTATAAGAAAAGAAGGTAGAGGCGAATCTGACATCAGCTGGTTATTCAACGCAAACCGAGAAAAGAAAATGAGGGCCGATACCACTGCTTGAATATTCAGAGTATATTTAGATATGAGGAAATAGCCTAGAATATAAAACGCTTGTGGTATACTGGTTTCTAAAAAGTTTGGTGCTTAGACTAACAACACACGAGAGGTTGTCGACTCATTATAGTATATTCTCACTTCACAACTAGTAGACAAGATGGTAAGTAGCCATGTGAATCTACTTTGGCTCACGCTTCTAATACTGAAATTCGTGTCATTTAGAACGGCACTCAGAATGGAGCTGTTAATGGAAACAGCAGAAACGGAGTACAGAATGCTGCTGCAGCCGGAACTCCCAAGGATGGGGATGTCATTACCACAATGAATGGCAAGTAATGACGGCATTTCATCATAATTATGACGTTGCTGACTGAACTATTGTAGGGGCTCCCCTTAAGAATATCGCCGCCAGTCAACGCATTGGTAACCAGCTGAGGGCCACCCTGCTACTGCAGGACATCAACCTTCTAGAGTTGATCCAGCATCTCACCCATGAGCGCATACCGGAGCGTCTAGTTCACGCGAGGGGCACTGGTGCTCATGGATATTTCGAGGTCACAGACAGCATCTCCGATGTAACCAGTGCCGACTTTCTTCAACGATTCGGGGAGAAGACGCCTCTTTTCGTTCGGTTCTCTACCGTAGCTGGCGAGCGTGGGTCGGCCGAGACGGTCCGCGACACCCGAGGCTTTGCGTTTAAGATGAGGACGAAAGAAGGTATTCTAGACTGGATGTTTCTTTCAACGGTAAGTAAATCCCACTGAATAAACAGACTATTTCACTTAGTTTTACTATATCTTTCTTAATATTAACATTATATACAGCCAGTTTTCCCCATTCGTGATGGCGCCAAGTTCCCATCGTTCAGTTAGTCCCCTGGAGTCATTATTTCCCCCTTTTGGCAGGTTTCGGGCCCCATTGCTCTTGCATGCTCCCGAAACAAGAGCCGAAATCTTACTCTTTTCAGTAATTACTAACTCCAGCATGTAGCACACGCGACGAAACGCAACCCCCGAAGCGGACTCCCGGACCATACTAGTAAGTTCTTGCCGGCCTCATTTTATTCCTGTTTGTGAGAGAAAATAGGCTCCCTTTCGGTTTTAACCATGCCTTGGGAGTTACAGACCATACTGAAGCAATGATAACTGACTGTCTACGTGTCGCAGTGTTCTGGGATTACTTCAACCATAACCAGGAAGCTATTCACTTCTTGATGTTCTTATTTAGTGACAGAGCCACCCCAATTGACTTTCAACATGCGGATTGCTTCAGTATTAACTCCTACCGATTTACAAAATCCGTAAGCTGGGTTCTTAGCCTTTTGAAATCCTTGCATCTCCTTGCTCTGTTCCAAAGACGGACATTAACTTGTAACTAGGACGGTTCGTTTGTGTATGTGAAGATCCACGTCAAGACCAACCAAGGTGTGCAGAATTTCACCGCGGCCGCGGCTCAGACGGTTGCTGGTGAGGATCCAGACCATCAAACCAGGTCCTTATTCGACGACCTTGAGGCGGGCAAGACACCATCATGGGATGTCTATGCCCAAATCATTGATCCTAAGAAAGCCGCCAACTACCCAATCAACATCTTCGATGCTACCAAGACACTGCCATTTGAAGACTTCCCCTTGAGGAAATTCGGTCGCATTGTGCTAAACAAGAACCCGGACGATAGCTTTGCGGAAGTCGAACAGAGCGCCTTTAGCCCTACAAACATCGTTCCTGGATGGGCTCTGTCCCCCGATCCGAGTAAGTCCTCTTTCCATAAAAAGCCGATGGATTTGTCACTAAATTTCCTCTTCTCGTTTAGTCCTGCAAACTCGTTCATTGGCATATGCGGACACGCAGAGACATCGTCTTGGCGTGAACTTCATCCAGCTACCAATCAACAAGCCGGAGCACAGCTTCAACCCGCTGATGCGTGACGGTGCGGCAACGTTCAAGGGACTAGGTGCTACGCCAAACTACTTCCCTTCGTCATTCTTTCAGTATGGTGTGGCCACTCAGTATGCTCAGCCCGATGAGGAACACTGGCTTGGCACTGTAGTGGACTTCGAGTCTCAAGTCGTCGATGCCGACTTTAAGCAGGCCCGTATCTTCTGGGAGAATACCCTGGCCGGAGAGCCTGGCCAGCAGGATAACTTTGTTTCCAATGTTGCGGGACACCTCAAGAGCGCCGTTGCAGAGGTGCGGACGGTCACCTATGGTATGTCATTCTTATTTTGTATACGGGAAGACCTTCTTGCTAATAGAAATTATTCGCAGCCATGTTCACTCGCGTTAACGCCGACCTCGGCAACCGTATCCAGACCGCCACTGAGGCTGCTCTTGCTGCTGGTACCGCTCCAACCAAGACGAAAATTGCCAGCCAATTCGCGGATATGAAGCTCTCTGATCTACACGCCAAGAAACAGGCACCCCATGATAGCCCGCACAACTTTGATTTGTTTGCACATAAGGCCTGGACTCTTTCTTGACTTTGTCTAGGAGACGGAGACGAATAGATTAGGAGGACGGGCATAAGATCGTGTATATTGGTACTTTAATGGGCAGTGCCCCTGTGTTACTTTTATATCATTCAATTCATCAAGCTTCTGACGTTCAGTGCAGCTATATTTGAAAATAGTAGCTTGCCGAGAAAACCAGGTGAAGTTTGCGGCTCTGTGACAGCAATGTGCCATGCAATGTAGGTATGTAATAAGAAGCGGTTGGCCTACAAGTCCAGTAACAGATCGCTGGGCTGTAACTAGATCATGCCCATCACGGCTTAAGACCAATAGGAGGTCATATAGTTGTGAATGGTCTTAGAGAGGAAAATATGAACCTAAAGGATTTTAAATTTCTGTTTCCTGTAGTATATATATACAGGCTATAGCCCCGCGCTAAATACACCTGGTCTCAGGGAGTTATTTTGTAACGTCCCGTAACATGCCGGGCCGTACGGTCTGAGACTATGGCCGGATACAAAATTGCCATGATCATTTTTTAAGTGCCCGCATGTCTTGTCCGAAGTTGCTATCCGAAACATTTTCATAACGCGTCATTTTTACTCATACGATATCTATCCATTTGGAGATGTCCGGTCTCAACGCCACCACCTACATCCATAGCAGCTGACTCTCAATTAGGCCAATGTTCCTCGGATCGCATAGAATACAATGTTAATCTACACATTCGGTCACAAAATAGAACGACGCAATTAGGGCAATGAGTCGTCCGGCGACTAATCCTGTCTACATGTGTTGAGCTCCGTGCATAGAAGCATGACCACATACATAGATACGTCATCAATAGTATCACTCCGAGATGTCTCAGCCAGTCTTAGAAGTATATTCAATTGCTACTACTGCTAACGATAGTCAGGCAAGACAAGGTGCATTAAAATGAAACCCGGGAACAACATTACCAACTGTAGTACTAGTTTGGAGTGATATTTAGCGAGAAAGATGCTAGTAGAAGGGGTATCGCTGGTGTATACTTGTAACCCTAAAATATAATCATGGTTAAGCTGCACATGGAATATAATTAGTAATTACACTAACACCAGTATTACAATTTCGACTTGTAGTGATATTTTTGATTAGTGAAGATTACTAAGTTGGTGAAAATATCACACCTCACGAGATTAGATTTTAATATAATAAGTCGGATACCAACCGCCATCAGTCACACAAACAGGGATCAATAAACGCCCATGGCCAAATAAGATAAGGGACGATTGGGTTGTCTTACTAGTCTGCGTTGCCATCACCTACCCACCTCATCAAATAGGAATGTCCGGTCGGCTTGAAGAGTCTGGCCTCGCACGTCACCACTCAGCCCTAAGAGGGTAACACCCCGCTATCTTTTACTGGAACCTCTCCATGTTGATTGGGGATTAATTCTTGAGCGGGCCGAGCCTGCATGGCAAGTTCAGCTCACATCTCACCAGGAATATACTGCCGTGTAGGGTTGCCAAGTAATACAAGATCCCTCCCTACTGGTGAATCCCCGGATTTGTAATACCCTATCCAGATAGCCGACGCTTGTGGTGACACGCTTATGGTAACACGCGCCGGGAGTAACCGAGATCAGCTGGCCACATGCTGTCCCACTATCGCCAACGGCCCAGATCCGAACCTAGACCTTACCCGATGGAACTTGAACGGTGGTAACCATATCACGCGCCGCCGGACTGTTATCTCATCTATCTACTAACAGAGTACTGTCATTGGTTCATTCCCCAGCTGGAGGCTATGCAAGCATAATTCAGCCCAATGAATTATTCATACCATAATTATCTGTCTTGGTTAGACATGATATGCAGGGTAGAGTACTGGACCTTGGCGCTAAATATGTATCAACGCGATGTTGATCTCGACGCATACACGTTATTTTATTCGCCGCGACAGGTTACAGCGCTGTTGTGTCTTAGATTATGAACTTCTTATGAGCTCTCTGCATTGTAACGTGGCATAAAATGGTGAAATTCAGGCCTTCTAAAAAGTGGCTAAATGTCTAAGATAATGTGATGTCTCCTGACCAGTGAAGCGTTGATAGCACACAACCACTGGATTATGATCCGTTCCTATGCATGCGAGATTTGTCAACAAGGAAAGACCGACATGCAGACCCGAAACTAACGAAGTAGAGCATAGCCGTATTAGCGGTGAAAGCAAGACACGAGAAGATCGCCCGGGTTTCTCTTTGAGTTCTCATTAACGTACCGGTAGTATCTACGCTCTCGATCTATATCTCAGTTGAGCTCGCCCAGAAGTGTTCTTGTCCAGACTATATAAGTCGAGGGTTGGTGCTCTAGTTATTTACCTTTCTCCGTGTTCAGCCCAGTACGATACACTTGTCTCCTACGACCATACCATTCCCCTTACCTTGAAAAACAACACGATGGCGGTAACTACGAACAGCACACCAGCGAATGGCTTCCGAGTCGATCATGAGAAGCTCAATAATGATCTCACTCTACTATTGAAAGTTGTTGATGGGAACTTAGGACTCTATTCTTTGGGCAGCTACTCAGGGGCATATAAGGCCATGTATAAGGCAACAATGAGAAGTGGAATCGAGTCTTTGCTCGGCACTATCTCCATTGTGAACAATGAAGCGTGGGATGATGTCGTGGCGTACGGGAGAGAAGTCATCCTCGCGCCCGAAGATACTCCAGAGAGAGCATTATCCCCATGGGCGCGTTCTTGCTCGGACCTTCATAAGGAGCTTTTAAAGCGATTTGGTCCCGAGACCCTCAAAGCCGCCGAACTGGGGACAGCGTCTATTATCGCCGACTATTACAACGGTGATAGACTTGCCATTCCTCACGTCAACAAAAAGGCGAGCTATTTGCGACACCGCCACGACGCCAAGGTCGGAGCCGGATTCTATCCAAAATCTAGCCCCCTCGCTGCCACCTGCTACCAATGCGCATCTCTTCCCTGCTCTCTAGCAATGTCATGGTTCCTTCCTATCGAAAAAGCAGTCCAGGCAGCATACATTTCTCATCTATCGGTCTGTGATGACGTCGGTAGCTTCACGGAAGAAGATTATGCCGTCCGAATGCGCATGGTTGCTGTATCAGCTGGCGTAGCGTACAGATTTGGCGGAAAAGCACTCAACGTTTTCGTGGACGGAACCTCCAAACAGGCAGTTGGCACGGTGGTTGGAAAGTTGCGACCAATCGAAGCGGCTATGGCATGGAGGGCCATTGGTGGGTGCAGCACAATTTATAGCAAGTATAACTTCGATGAGTGCGATCTCGAAGTCGGCTTAGTTGCCCCTCTTGTCATGATGGCTTTACATGACCTCCTCGATTGGAGGTGTGATGTAGCTGCTGGCAACCACGAAAACGCTGTCTCGGCCGTCTATGGGTTTGGAATCGCGTCGCCGTTCCACGCGTTCTTGGAGACCATGTTGGAGGAAGTCCTTAAACATCCACGGTCTGGTATATATGGTATTGGGGCTGTTACATATATGCATTTTATTGTTGGGCGGTACGGTGCTTGGGAATACCGTGGCGAGCATAAGCCAGCATGTGAAAAATGCGTCGGGCTCTTGCGCGAAGCTACCGAAGCTGCTGGTCTCCAATGGGCACCGAAGCCACCCCCAAAGAGTTATGAAGAAGGAGACGAGGCACGGGAAAAGGGACGACTCTGGTCAGACCACTTTGTCGACAGCCAGTTGATACAGGAAACTGTCGGCTGGTTCCAGTATCTGATCTCGTCGGGTGAAATATGGCTGTTTGACCTCTTGTCTGGAGGAGCAGATCCAGTTGATGAGGATGCGGACTGGGCATAAAGGTGATACAGCGGTTACACAAATGGGTAAGGCTGAGATGTTGTAACGTCGTGGAGCTACTGGTAGCCATGCTCAATTTTTTGGAGCTGGGATGCTAGAGACATGAACTCGTGCGTATGGCTTCTGAGCGGGCCCTCGTTTTCCGGCAGCGAATAAGTCAACCGTCAGATGAACATTATGGTCTGACCTGCTGGTGTGAGGACCATTACTATCAAGATTGTTAGCGAATGTCCTAAATTTCTGTGAGCAATATTATAGCTAGGGTAGTTAATAATTATAAATGAGGAACTTTGAGTGTCTTATATACTTGTTAGATCGAAAACTTCGAGACGCCCTGGATTGTCATTATTTCGTACCACGTGATCTGTGAATGCGAGATGTTAAGAAATACCTACACGATGATAGCAAGGACAGCAATAGACTCGTGTCCGTTCTCGATTATCCACGATCTGGTCGCTTGAGTGCAGTATTCGCGCATGCTCTCGTTGTGGCGGTACATAGAGTCTGGTTGGAAGCGGACCAACATCTTAACTGAAGAACGAGGGGTGGAAACTGGGGGTGATTCAGCTCAAGTTAAGTGCAACAAAAGAGAAATTATATCGATCTCCGTTTACTGAACAAGAGCGATAACAGCCAAAAACATTATAGGAAGGATAACTTCACGATATATATATACTACTAATTCTACGAGAGATCCAAACGTTTTAAGAGTAGGGTAATGAGGTTGTTTGTGCTCATTAGATCAAATCGAATATCATGTTCAAATTAGTAAATGCAGAAATAAGATCGGTATTCAATTCTAGTCGAGTCTTTTCAATTGTTGCGTTGTAAGTTTGATTTTATGGTCTACTGGCAGTGAATATGACAAATTATACCGCGGCGACAAAACCAAAATGAATCGATTGTTAATTATAAGCAGGGTATTATAGGAAATGGGTAGTCAAGCCTGAAAACTGGATGAAATACGATATTCATCCACAATCTTGGCGTCTATTGACATTGTAAATAATACATTCGAGAGCCTGGTGCAGTCTATTTCATTAGCAGGTAAAACTCTATTCACAGTCCTTTCGAGAAGGGTCCATTGCATGATGGCAACCTATTTACCTAAGTACCTATTCAAAGAACCCCTATTCACTGCGGTGAGAGTGACCCACATCACGCTCTGCACTGCGCTTGCTACATAAATTGATCAGTATGTCCATGTTCATCCCTGCCGAGGACAGTGCAGTGAGACCGAGACCTTCTCTCCTTACACTTTGCTCAACTGTTCCCCAGAATTCCCGCCTACCGCGCGCCAACCTCTCACATTTTCATCCGGTCGCGTCGTGCTCGACGATCTCGTCTCAGGACATCATGTCTGCACCACCAACTCCACCATCGGAGATGCCATGCTTCGGAAACTCTAGGTTCAAGCCCATGGGAACGCCCTGCGAAAGTGTTGATTCCTATCGACCCGGTGGTTTTCATCCAGTTCATCTGGGCGACGTTCTCTGCGACCGCTATCGTATCATTAGGAAGCTTGGATATGGCTCATCCGCCACCGTTTGGCTTGCCGTAGATTCCGTGTAAGTTGCACGTCAAGTTAAGAGTACTGATCTGGATGAGCCGTGCTAATAGGTTGACTTTTGTTAACAGATCATCTAACTGCGTGGCTTTGAAAATCCACGCGGCTAATGTGGACGTGTCAAATGAGCTATCGATCAACCAGCATCTCATTAATAATGCTTCGCAGGACGCCAAGTCGAAGTTTGTCCTTCTGGTGTCTGATGCGTTTATAATCCACGGCCCTAATGGAGATCATCACTGTTTTGTTACCGACCCTATGGGTCCGAGTATTTCGGCCGTGTTAAATGCACCACACGAGTACTATGATCCGCTCAATCCTCCTACTCACCGATTCCCAACGCCACGGAACAAAAACATTCTAAGGAACATCTTGTCAGGACTAGATTTTCTTCATAGCAACGGCATCGTACATGGAGATCTACAATCGGGAAATTTACTATTTTCTCTGCAAGGATTAGCGGGAGTCGATCCGGATAAGCTCCTACAAAACGAAGCGAACTCGCAGCTTGACCCCGTCACGCGTGTAGACGGGAAAGTGGACCGATGGGCCCCGAGATACTTGGCGGTTCCGGAACCACTCACCCACGACGTTCTGCCGGATGAACAACAAATCCTGAATGGGCAAGAAACCATCAAGCTGGCAGATTTTGGCGGTGGTATGTTCTAATTTGGCAACCCTTAGATCTGTTAACCCTAAACTAACCTAAGCACAAACTTGTAGCTTTCTGGGTTGGCAAGCCCCCAGCATCGATTATCACGCCAGTTGCTCTCAGAGCTCCAGAAGTCATTTTCCATAGCCAAGGGTCTCCTGCCAGCGACATCTGGAGCTTTGGGTGCCTCATGTATGCGCTCCTAACTGATGGCCCACTGTTCCAAGTGTTTGACTTTGGACGGCAAACCGATGTTATTGACGACGAGCACTTGATAGAGCTTTCCGAAGTTATTGGCCCACTACCGGACTACATGCGAGCACATTGGCCGAGGCACAGTACTTACTTCGGTCCTGGTGGAGAACGGCTCACTGCTATGCCTGGAGATTTTGACGAATCTGAAATGGGACGAACACTAAGGGCTATGGTGGTCCCTAAAGATCATGGACCTCCGAAATCTTCCCCCCCTCTAAAGGACGAATTTTTCCGATTGAAGCCAAACGATATCGATGACGTGGAAGCCGAAGAAATTGTGACTTTACTGAAGGGGATCCTTCAGTTAGACCCAAAGACACGGCCATCTGCTAGTACTTTGCTCACGACCTCCTGGTTTTCTACATAGCTCTTGGAAAACAAGATTTATGCTCATTATAAAAGCCTAACCTGGTGAAGCAGCGGGGGAATAGTATTTATTCCTGCTTTTAAACGGGCTGTGTTGTTGTCATTTTGTGAGCTTGCTCAGCATATGTAAGAGATGTGTGTGACATTTGGAAGCATAGGTGCTAAACAATAGCGAGGCTTAGTAACCCCTATGGGCCGGGTGCTGAATAATAATAGAGAGACATTCACCACCTCACCGTAACCTGTCACCAGTGTTTTTATTTTATTAGGTTGTATGCTCTAGAAACTCCGTTCCCTGGGTAGATACCAGGATGGAATGACTGAATCGAGCTCGCAGGGACGTAGTCAAATCTCTAATATATGATACTCTTCCCTGATTCGCCCCCCGATGAATAAAAGGATCACTAGAGGATTTAACCACTGCGATATATGAATGATCGAAGTAGCTGTGTAAACAAATGAGACCTGTCAGGTGACCAATTACCAACTACCCTATGGCGTGAAACTAGTAGTTTTTGTATATATACTTGGTAGGATCCCCCCAGATCTGAGAGGTTTAGGACCGGTTTGTCTATCTCGTGACGTCTAACTAGACAACCTACCTGGCTATAGCCAGATCTATTCCATAGTCTAACCCATCTGATAATACCAAAGATGTCCCTGAGTTGGCAGGCCCCTCCAAGCCCTTAAACCGGATACAAGGCATCCTCATGCACTGCTTGAAATGGTTAGAAAATGGCCGCAGGAATATAGACAAATGCAGTAAAAGTGTGTATCTTCTTCTTCTTTTTCTCCAACCGCATCAACCGGTCATTATTTTGCTTTTTACAGGGGAGAATTAATCACATTATCTGCACAAGCGATGCCAACGACGTATAGAGAATTGACACCACTTTTACTGCGACGGCGTATATGCCCGAATAGCCACCCTTCTCTTCGCCTATTTCGGTTCTCGCGGTGCTCTCACTCCCCTATAGCTAGCTACCTCAGTGTACTCGAGGACATCAGGCGAATACGAGCACACCAAAAGCTGAACCCCCGCATGAAGTCTCCCACTCGTAGGACTGTATTCATGATATGCAGGATCGAGTCACCGTCACGTCTGTACACGTTTATGATGAAGACCTAACATTGGATCATTCTATTTTGGACGCTACGAATATATACAATAGTTAGGACAGTGGCGTAGCGAGCTATATTATTGGCTTAACATTTTCCTTGCGCAACATCTTTAAAACCTACTTTTTATGTTTAACAAGAGAATAGGGGATGAAATTTCTCATGTAATTGGCCCTGTGCACTGCCAAAACAATCGCAGCTCTTCTTCGCTACGTGATCGTTAAAATTAGACAGCGAAAAGAGCACAAGTTGTGGGAAGAGTAGGGCGAGATAAAGAGCGGCGCAGACAGCGGGCGTCACGAGAGCTAAACTGCCAGCCGAGCATTGCACTCCAATAAGCGCTCCAATGCCGAATCATAGTATATGTAGATCAAACAATAGGTGGCTTTGGCTAGATCTGCAGCCACCTCATTAAGCGACCCAGGCGGGATGGTGTGGTCACAGTGTTTATTGGCACCGTATATTACGATCTTAACCCAAAGCATATAAGCAAATGGAAACATCGGGTCACCGCCCTTGATAACGTTCTACTTTTGCAGTAAGGGCGGCATGCAGCCATTTCGGCCGTTACTGTTGTTATGATCTTGATATCTGCCTCAGTATCGGGTTTTCCCAACGTCATTTTACTGGACCGAGAAACAGAACTGCAAAAGTATTCCGTTATACTACGTGGACCACAAAATCACCCCTGGCGCCCAACTTACGGTATGGTTGCCACCCTGTATCTATGCTATACGTACTGTGTCGTCAAGCAAGTCACCAATCATATAACTCACAGTGCTCTGACTCACCCCAGATGGCACACTAGGCACAGAAGTCGCCTTCTTTCTGTAGTCTAGAACAATGAAACAATGGAGATCATTGTTATTTGTTGGGGCGGTGTCTTTCGTTCGGTGTCGATCTACGCACCTGATGAATCAACTACTGTACCAGTAGGTACTTCGTATTTAGTAGGTATTATGTCAGCCCGAGGTCCCTTCTATTAAAAGATAATACAGCGCAATACAAGCTCAACATTTACCGTCCCTGCCTATCCCAGGCTAACTAATCCAATGCACCGAGTTGGACTAGGCACCGGCCAAAATGTCGCCCTTCCGTCCTATACTGCCGTTGCCTCAAACAACTAGCAATGCCAGTGACAACAGCGGGACGTCGGGCAAGAAGCGTGACGCCGTAAGCCAGGTGAGACATTTTACTGGCGGTTATCTCGGCTTCCACTCAGCACATCCCAGGTGCTAACTTTTCTTGTAATTATAGGCTTGTCATGCATGTCGGAAAGCAAAGGCAAAGGTATGTGGGGTCTCATTCTACATACCTAGTAGGAAGACCGTCAGCTGAAAGCGGAAAAGTGCGACGGGGGTCGTCCTACTTGTCGAGCCTGCTGTTCGAGAAGACGACAATGCGTTTACGACAGCGAAGGCGGACGATCTAACGTGGCTACATTACGATCCCGAATTGAGGTTCTTGAGCAGCAGGTCCGTCAATCTCAACCAGCTAGCCAAGTCGATGCAGACGGAACTCCATCCCAAGTGCAGTCGGCGTCCGAGTCGGTACCCTCTGCTACGCTCCCAGAGCAGCCACTCAGCATCATCTCCCAACGGTTCCTACCGAGTAGTTCAGTCACCCGACAGGCAGTTGAAGGATACTTCAGCAGCAGCGGCAAGCTATTCCACATCTTCACCCGCCCCCAAATTTCCGTCTTCATGGATTCGGTGTGGAAGAACGTGGACAACGGAAGCCTGAGCTGGAAAGCTGACGTGTGCTGTATTACGGCCATCGCAGCCGTCGGCATTCAGTATACCGATACCACCGGGGACACGGACGCCGATACCTTCTACGAAATCTCCAAGGTCCACCTTGATTCCGTCTTAGAAATGCGGCCTCTAGATGCTATCAAGATTTGCACTTTGCTTTGTATGTATAATCTCATGAGTGGGAAGGCTGTCGCATCACTGGTCTATGGAAGTGAGGACCCCCATTATGCATTGGCGGCTATGACGCCCCTGAAACTAAATGTTATTTCAGACTGCGGGCTTGCCTTGGGCCGTCGATTTGGGTTGTATAATAGCCAACGTTGTCAACTGCCCTCCTTGACTGACTCCATGTGGGTTGATTATCGTAGGGCCTGGTGCACGTTGGTGTTCGTCTCAACGTAAGTCCAATTCAATCACTCAACCCTGTCGTCCTCCATTGACTGGCTTTGTTAGTTGGCTCTCGGCAACTCTGGGATACAGATCTGGCAATCAATACTTACTTGAACAGATATCTGTTAGCCTCTCCTAACACTTCCTCTTCCTTGTTGAAGTCCCAATCCAGAGTACTGATCATGAGCAGCCCTCAGATTTGAATGTTAATGATACTTCCGACATTTCTGAAGGTACCTTATATCTCCCACGATAGGAATGCATTTCACTGATTCATAATTACCAGTTGTTCAAACCGAGATGGTAAGGATTGCCAGTAAGCATAGACTGAAGTTCCCTAGCCAGTGATGTCTAACCTTTCGGCGCTGCTACCAGTCCTCAAAATCAAGATACTATACTTGAATATACCTCATACGGACCTAGGCTGGGCCGTGAGTGCGATGGCTCAAGATCTAGAAGAGTGGTACGACGACTTACCGCCGGTAATGCAACTTCAAGAAGTTGCCAGGCAGACCCTGCCGCTGGAGGTTAGGCGATCCATATACCTGGTCCATTTGATATACCTTGGGACCAATGTGTTGCTTTTCCGCCGGATCGCGTTCCAGACAGCGAGGTCATCCAAAACCCCTACAGGGTTACAGATTCCGTGGCAACTATCCCGAGAGCAGTATCTAAGACAAGCAGACGAAGCGTCGCTCGCCGCCAGCGGCTCGGCCAAGATAATAAAAATCATGATGGACGAAAACTTTGTGTTCAAACGATGCTGGCTTGTCATGTTGGTCAAACAATCAATCTTATTTAGTCGCACTCTGTGGGACCAGTCACTAACATGCTGGGTAGCTTCCAAAGTTACACATCGTGCCTTATTTTACTACACGCCGTTGTGGGCAAGATCGTCCTAAAGGCCAATCCTTCTGAATACGAGGAGGAGCTCGAGAATATCCGATCTTGCATCGGCGCTCTTTCATTCTGTGGCTCGGTTGACCACGTGGCCGCCCGTTTTCACAAGACCTTGTTGTCCATCTACGGTTCACTGATGAGAGATCACGTGAACGAGCCTGCCAGTGCCACCCACACCGATGGGGACACAGGGGATCAGCAGCTCTTGACTGTGACACAGAACGCCGCCGGTACGTATTATTGAAATTATCATATTCCGACTTTCTAAGAATCCCCCAACCCCAAAGATGAACAAAATTCATCCTATAAACAATAGTTCCTGACAATTCAACGTGAACCATGACAGTCAATACTGGACTTGGAAGTAGTCCGCAGGAAACCCCCCGTATGGATTCCTCTCATTACATAAACCAGTCATTGGAAGAACTATCCACTAATTTATTGGCCATGTTATGTCGGCCTTTCGGTGATCCTATCGACAGGAAAGAATCAAAAGAATGCTTTGACATAGGCTATGGGACTGGCCCTAGTCGAAAGGAGAATCAGTGCTTAATGGAGAATTTGGATTGGGACTTTGAAGATGGTGCGTCTTTTCAGGTGGGATACGACGAAGCTAGGAATCAGTTATGACCAGAACGCGCAGCTGGATATAAACTTGGCGCACTCCAGGGATTAGGGACTTCTCGGTGTTAGGCCAGCCACGCCTATGCAACACAAGTTCATGAGCTCTTTCAGCCTGAATGTTTGGACTTCGGCGAACTACATACAGGCGAAACTCTAAACTTCTGCAGGCACTTCTTAACCAACACAAACCAAGAGAAATCAGAAAATTGTGAGGATTGGAAACAGAACGAAAGTGTATGCAAGGGGGGATGGAAAGGGGATAATGAAAAGGGGTAATTACAACATACGCGGGTTTTATACCGCGGCTCACCCTGTTTAAAGCAAGACTGCTATCTCACCGCTTGCGCAATGTATTTTATCTTTTCTTCATGCGGATCGTGGCCATGATTAATTGAGTGGGTAATTTTGAAGTAGAAATATTAGCTAACTATTAGTTATATTCAATACTAGTATATTACATTTGTCATACTTCTAAGTAGATTATGTTGAGGATTGTGCATCCTCGTATTGCATGGCAACAAGTGTATTCTTTGTCTCCCCTTGTCTCTGAAAATACTTCTGTATCCCCTGCCTTCCCACCTGTCTCTTTCAATAGCAACATAATCCACTCTGATTAGCTCTACTACCTAGCATGTTACACGAGGCATCATTGGCCTTCCAGGCACTCCAAACAATAGTGTAAGCCGGTATTATATTCTTTGCCCTTCCCACTTTGATACCTACGTTAGAATGATCTTAGTCTCCCAATCGGACAAAAAGAAAGGCAGAACCCGCCCTTTGGGTGCCCAGGTGCGTATTCTCAACAATACTATATATGTGGTGTTCTTTTTCTTGAACATCGAACATACTTTAAGTGCTGGGCTATACATATGAATGGCCCTTGACAGGTGTACCGCTTTGTCCTTGAAAGTTAGGCAATCGGCTGTTTATTGATACTGCTACTCTAATTATCTCAATATCAAGCAAGAGTGAGGAGTGGGGTAATCTGAACCCCTTTTCCCTACACTCTGCTTGTTACGAAGCATTCCTTTGTTTCCGCGTCTTGAGGACCTAGTGTACAAAGAGATGTGTCTCTGATTGTTTTCTTGTTTGTTTCAGATGTGAACTATTTCAATGCTCCGTTTCCACCCCCATGAATATATATATATATAATTTACTAACCTTTTATTAACCGTTTATCAAAGTTATCGCACTCGAATTCATAATAAACACATACTTCTTCATTTGCTGTATCGCACCTCAACCGATTACCAGGTATTCATTCACCCGCTGAACTCAATCAACACGAATATGGATAAGAACAGCGAGATCGAGGCACCGGTCCCCAATTGCGCCGAAGGCAGTATTCATACCAACGACGATATTTTCGCCGGAGACGGAGTCCAAGAATACGAATACAATTACCTCACCGAACAATGGGGATTAGAAGAGATTAGTAAATACAACAAGGGCGGGTTTCACCCGATTCACATTGAAGACGTTTTGGACGACAGATACGAGGTGGTTCATAAACTGGGCAGTGGAGGCTTTGGGACCGTATGGCTGTGCCGGGATCGCCACCTCGAAAAATGGAGGGCAGTCAAAGTGATGACCGCAGATCACTCATCAGACTCGGCGGAAGCCAAGACGTTCGATTTCCTCAAAAAGAATTCATCACTGGAAGAGCTCGATCGGAACCACATAGCGGCTCCGTTAGATTCATTTTGGATTAGTGGTCCCAATGGTCGGCATCTTTGCTTTGTTTTGCCTGTCTATGGGTGTACTGTGTCCAGATGGAGAGACGGGCTGGATAGCGTAGGCCTGGAGACGGCAAAGCTCTCAAAGAAAATATGTCGGCAGATTATCCAGGGGTTGATATTTCTTCACGGACAAGGATTATGTCATGGAGATCTCGACCTTCGAATATCCTGATGAAGCTTGACCAAGACGCCCTCAATCAACTAGACCAGACTCAGATGCTTGAGCTCGTGCAGGAGCCCGAGGCTTACGAAGTTCAAACGGTCTCTGGAGTCGACCCCCGCCCAATTGGACCTGAATATTGTGTGCTGCCCCTCACATCAGAGTGGTGTGAGAAGCTACTAGTAGAAGAGATAGTGATCACGGATTTCGGTGAATCTTTTCTTACTGCTAGGCAAAGCACTGGCATACCGACTTCTTATGCAGCCCCCGAGATACTCTTCCGTCAACCTGTCGGAATTGAGGTAGACATATGGTCCTTGGCTTGTACGTTCTACGAGATTCGTACAGGCGATAGTTTGTTTGGTGGGAGTTTCTATGGCTCCTCATTCGAGAGAGTGGTCTACGAAGTTGAAGTTCTGCTAGGCCCATTGCCAAATCCCTATAGAAAGGTATGGGATGATGAAGGCTGTGAGGGTCCAGATAACATCGTGAGGGTAATAGAAGATGAGGGAAGCGTCGTTGAAATGGCCGCTACGTGTTCTTTAGCCTCGATTGATTGCCAGAGGAGAAACATCACGGACGACACCAAATACGACAACGTCTTTGAAGCCATGCTAGGCAAGGAAAGGATCCAGTATCCCCCATGTATCGGCGAGGATGTTGATAAGCCCCCTATCGAATATCGATATGAGGAAGATGAAGTGCGAGAACTAGCAGATCTACTTCGACAAATGCTCCAATATGACCCGAAGAATAGGATATCGGCTGAGCTCATAATGAGACACCAGTGGCTGCAAGAAAGAGAAGTCCCGCCAGTTTCTCCTACCGGATTATGGTATTTATTCAACATACTGCAGAGATATATATGAGGGTGGGGTTCAGCTTAGTACATAACTGGGAATGTATTATTTAAATCTTAATAAACTAGCCGATTGATGCCTATATAATTATATCATTTCCTAGAATACATCGAGGTTTCCTTGATTTGTACACGGAGCGAAATTTTGAAAATACCAGTGAAGTCGTACAGATATTAGCGATCCGTGGTGTTAGTCAACGAGCGGTGGTCTTCATGTACAGCTAATATAGGGCCGTGTAAGGAAATACGGAAAATGAGTCACGGAGCTGAGCCACGTACACTAATAGATAGCTATACACCTTGATTTTCGTTGATCTTTTTTTCATATATTATTTCCATGTATTATAATTGTACTCTTGCTCATCGACACGTTTACTATACAGGAAAGTGAGTTCTATAAGCCTTAGATGCGCATTCGTCAGCCTACGAGTAATGATAAAGTTATCCGAGTAAATTCGCCAGGCTACAATGCAAATTTCTTTGTGGAAAATGAATTCATATTGTAAATAGTGTGCTTGGATCGAGACATGGGATACATTACATTTGCTTCTATGTTTTTAAGAATAATCTAAGATATATATTCAGTTGAAATATAACAGTATTTTCTAAAGGACTACGTATTCAATCCCCGTTTTAGGATTAGTCTTCCTCGCAAGTCAATCGATAGAGTATTCTAGTTCCTCAATATTAAGGAGGTATTTATCTAAGCAAAAGCATATATGTTACATTGAAGCAGTTTAGTTGTATGAGTAAAGACTAATTCGAGAGACAGGGATTTTCCTACTCGATGACTATTGCTATGTAACAATGACCAGGTGATCTGTTGAGTTTCTTTGAGGAAGGGTTCGATTGATTTAATTTGGTTATATGACTGCCTTTGTAATGGATCCGAAACCATGCTACTTGAAAATTACTTCCTGGTATTTCATGAAAGAGACATAACGTAGCCTTCAAAGATTGAATTTTGTAAAATTATTCAGTAATAAGATCGGGTAAAGGAACTATGCCTTTGTTCATAACTATCTTAACGTCACCGGACAACTATATAGGCGACCATGATGTGAGTTTTCAGCTATGAATTGATCCGATATTTGCTCGTTGTACTACCGAGTAATTATAGATTTGCGAAACAGAATGCCTCGATTCGTCAAGCCGCCATCCGCTAGGGAGAATATCGTCTGGGATAAGGATATATTTCTTGGTCCAGGGGGTCCCCACGATCCCGAAATGCTCGCCAGGCTGAAAATAGAATCAAATAGGGAAGTCGCTGGGAAGGGAACTGTTGACAGTCCAAAGGTCAGTATCTTAACATATCTATGGAAGCAAACATTTACTGACATCAACTAGGTAATTTGGCTATCTGAGCCTCCTCAATACGATCTTGAAAACATCGAAAAGCTTCTTATGGCAGAGACCAGCAGGTGTGGACAGGCCTCGTGTGGGTCATGTAAGTAACCAGTGTACTTGAGCAGAAGAAGTCAGACAGCTAATCATTTTTATTTCTAGGATGGGGGCCCATAGACAGACAACAGTTTCTGTGACGAGGGGTCTGTTCGGAAAAACACGCCAAATGGCGGATGATGACGACCACCTGACAGTTCGAATGGGTCCGGACAGAAACACATGTAAGTTACATGGACATCTTTACGTTCTGATGAAAGAGAAGGAGGTAATAATTAGAGGGGTAAGACAGAACGTGAAAGAAGTCCAGAGACTGATGACAGAAGATGAAAGAAATTATATCGGCGGAAAGCCACGCCATTTGTGGGTTTGGGGTCCATATAGCAGAGAGTGTCCGTCTTGGCCACGGAGCAAGACGACACTACCAGAGCCACCTTTTGTTAGGAAGCCTGGGCGAGAACAGAGGGCCAGGACAACCAGAAGATAATTACGGGTGTCACCGTAATAGAACTGCAGCTCTAAACCACAACCCTATCAAAAGATCGGACGTTGTCAAGCGGGAGACTTGACCGTCTGCAGTCATTTATATATGTAATTTAGCAACGGGGCAGGTTCCCATTCAGTTAGAAACATGTACGTAATTAATAGTCGCTAAATTCAATAGTCGATGCAATAACATATAGCGAGTGCCATTGAGCTTGTTAGTGCACCCAAGTACCTGGTAGGTTGGTCGTTTTTTTTTTTTTTTTTTCTTTTTCGATTTTGGAAGCTTACATATAACCAAGTAGGCGCGTACCTGATCCTTTGCTATTTGACTGCTCTGCATTGTAACTTGAAGCGTATTTTATATTCGATAGACAGGCTTAAAATAATGCAATTGGTAGACAAGATATTATAGTTTAACTTAACTTCTGCACACCAGTTGAGCTGAGTTGCACTAATTAGCCCGATTTTACATTAATGTAACAGGTGCCGACTATATATTTACTACAACAAAATCCGAACTCACTTATCATATTTTCCAGGAGCACCACATCTAATAATTACTTCAGAAGTCACATTAGACTAGTTAAAGGTCAATGCTGTTAATACACCCGTAGCCGCGGCCGCCGGAATCCCGAATCCTCGGGGTGAACACAGAAGCTAAGTTTTAGTGATAGGATTAAGGTTCTGTAGAAAGGCGATATTGGTTTAACATTGCCAAGTGTAGTATTTGCCTGAGTGATGACCGTAAGAGGGGTTGATCGGATAGAATTGTTACATTTAAGTTACTGGTGTAACTAATGTGTATTGGCCGGAGGGAGTTTGCGGGCCTATGGCTTCGGTTTGGGCTGAGTGTCCGTCGGAATGGTAAGAGATAAACAAGTTGAAGTGACGTAAGGGCCATGAAAAGGCACGCGCTTACAAGGTGAAATACGTATTTCTATAACTGTTCCTGTACTGTAAATGAAGCCGGCATGTGAACAAGCGCCCTTTACGTCAGACCTCAGCCAGTGGTGGACTGCCCCACTAAGCGGCCCTTATCAGACCCTTGAACCAGTCTCGGTCCAGTCGATAAGGGATCTGCCCCTCCGGTTACCCCACCAAACCCTGCAGCGACTTGAAGCAGCATTCCGGTTGACGCGCTACCTCGGAGCTGGCTTGCCAAACGACGACATATTGCAGGACAATGCCACCTAAAAATCCAAGAGCTTCCCATTGATCATTGGATGCTTATTGACACCTAGCGAGGTTTTTCTAGGGGCTCAAAACAAATAAGTAGGTGCTTTTAGCTATCTCGTTGCCTATAGTCTGATCCAGCATCGATCCTTTTGTTATTCCTACACTCTTTACATCTAGTCACCTCAGGCCTGCGCCGTATCTTACTGTATAAGTAGTGATATATCGCAAGGCGAAGTAGCTCCACAACGACAAGCGTAGTCGCATGTAGCTCAACATCTAA
Source organism: Xylaria polymorpha (assembly GCA_003426235.1). NCBI lineage: Eukaryota > Fungi > Ascomycota > Sordariomycetes > Xylariales > Xylariaceae > Xylaria > Xylaria polymorpha. Next base: position 39,827 of record NQIM01000199.1, read on the forward strand.
TATTAATAATTCCATTCTCGAATTCTCACTATGTCTAGGCTCCCAAGTTTCATCCCTTTCTCCCCCAGCCCAACCGTTCCGACCGGAGGATTGACAAGCCCGCAGATGGCAGACCCCAAAGAGAGGTTCTTCCGCCATTTTCAAGCTGAAATAACCCGTAAGTACATCAAACGCTTATGGAATGTGGGGGAGAAGACGACCCTGTGGCTAATTCTCGATACAACTAGTTATACAAGATGAAATCGACAGTCTGGCGACAATGTCGGCCGTCGGTGGCGAGCGCCAAACTGGTATCGACACCGTGTTAGCAGGCATATCCCGGTTGTCCAACGAGGTCATGGATGCGACAGATTTCATCCCCAGTTATGACCAGAGAGCTTATTCGCAGGTGGGTACAACACATTACTCGCGGACTCCTTAACATCACCTCGTTCCTTGCTTGCTCACAGCAGTTAGGCTATCAAAGCCCTGACGGAGAAGCTTAATGCGACGACGGGGAAACTAGGACCAAAATCGCGCTTCCAGTTCAAGTCGCGAAACACGGGGACAGCAGCGGTACCATCACAAACCACTCCCGACCTCAGAATACATAGACCGTGGGGTAGTGACGGAAGCCAGAATGCCGAGGGCTCAAGCCAGCCGATTCCTGAGGCCGAGACCCGCGACGCCATCGGGAGTCTCCCGTCGATCCCCGACTCGAAGAACTACAACGAGGAACTCTCGCGGCCAGAGAACGCGCACGGCGTCCGGAAGCCGAGTTTCTCGACGGCCAGGAACATCGCCATCTCCGACCATACGGGTCTACACATCATGCTCCCCTCGGCGGCGTCGAGGGCCACGTCTTCGGGCAGCCTGACGAACCTGGAGCGCTGCATCGTGGACATGACGATTCCAACAAGCACAGGGGCCCCGTTCGCCGGCCTCGTGCTGAAGAATATCAAGCACAGCCTCATCATCGCGGGACACGTCGCCGGCCCGGCGCATATCACGGGTATCGAGGATAGTATCCTCGTCGTAGCGGCGCGTCAGGTTCGGATGCACGACTGCAAGAACGTGCACGTGTATCTACATTGCACGAGCCATCCCATCATCGAAGACTGTTCCGACGTAGCATTTGCGCCTCTCCCTACATTTTACGTAAGACCTTCCTAGCCGATACCCTTCACCTTAGGGGTATGATGCTGACATGCCCAGCAGGCCAATGAGTCTACCGCGCCTGAGACAAACCAGTGGAACCAAGTAGACGACTTCAAGTGGCTGAAAGACACCCCCTCGCCCAACTGGGGCGTGCTGGCGGAGGACGGTCGGATCCGGGAGGACGTGTGGAAGAACACAGTGTGTGGAAAGGCGAGCCTGAGCACCGAGGATATCCTCCGCGAGCTCAAGATCGTGACCTAAGGTAGGTCGGGCTTTTGGGGAAGGAAACCACGCCGGAAGTCAAAGCATAGCCGCTACAACGAGTGTGTAGAAAAAGGAATCCAAGAATGCCTCGAATTGTTACTCCCCGGGGCGTTGGGAGCAACGCGGGGAGCTTGAAAAGAATCGACTATGACGCATAGAGAGTACATCGTCGTTTATAGTAAGACTGTATTCTTATAATGGCAGTGTTAACCGGCTCTGCTATCCCAGAGAAAAAATATTGCATCTCGTACTGTGGTATCGTCGTGAACGCCAAAACACCATGACATGCTAATGCCGGTCTCATAATCAATCCGACCGGCCGCCATCCCATAAATCAATCGATCAAGTATCGCCCGCCTACATTGTCCCAGCTCCTCTCTCTAGAGTAGCCACGCTCTCCCTCCCCTCAGAATATCCGAACCCGCCCCTTACTCCTCCATTTTATCCCCCTCGCCCTCACGCAAGGCTCACGCCGACCTCGCGCAGCTTAGCAAGGGTATCACGCTGACGCGCGATGCGGGCCTCGAGGGCGGCGATCTCGACGTCCTGCTCGGCGAGCCCGCGGTCGAGGTCCGGCAGCGTCGTCTTGGCGAGCGTCCGCGCGCGCTGGAACCGGTGCTTCAGGGCGTCAGTAGCGACGGGGATCTCCTTCAGCGTCAGCTCGCCCGTCTTCTTCGTCGACAGTGTTGTTGTTGTTGTCGGCGTCGGTGTCGCGTGGTTCTGCGACTGCGACGGTGTCGCGCCCGTGCTGCTGCTGGACCCCGGCGGGAGCGTGCGCAGGCGCGTGAGGAGGTTCGCGAGCTCGGATAGCACGTCGAGCGCGTCGGGGTTTAGGGTTTCCGGGAGAGGGAGGGGGACGGGGATGGGGGTGGTGCTGGGCTGTGATGTCGACATTTTGAGGGAGGTTGGTTTTTTGCGATGCGTGGCTCTTGTCCTGCTCGAGGTGGCTGAAATAGGCAGCGCTGATCAAATCCGACGGTTCTCGTTTCTCCTCATGTACAGCGATAGACGGTGTAAATGGGTTGTTGAGGTTCTGAGGAAACTTGAAGGTGCCTTTTGTTGATTGGCATGCGGTGGAAATGCAAGTGGTAAGCCTCTTTTGAGTAGAGAACCTTGAACTTGGAGAGCCTTAACGCCAACAATGATGCTGACTGAATTGTTAAGGTGAGAGAAAATGCCTTTGAACAAACAATATCTGGTGTATGACTGCCCTCTCGGTCTAGACTGGATACCAGGCTGCTTCCTTTTCTCCTTTGAGACTAAGGCTCCTTCCTTAAGAGCTGTAGAATTCGACGCGCTCACTTAGAAGTCGCGATTGACAAACCCCTGTCGACTGTCGAGCCCCGCTGAATTGACGTCAGCCAGTCAAACCCCGGTCGTGCAGCTCGAGTGTGGAGGGGTAGATACGAGAGCAAACATGTAGAGCTGTACCTTGATGGAATGTATCGTCGCAGTCTCGGCCGCGGAAAGCGAACCCAAACCGGCTATTATTCGCAGGTTCTCTGGTATAGTCTATCTCACAGCTACGATCAATGCTTAATTTACACTTCAGGGTAAGTGGAATGTCATAAAGCATACAAATAGTAACTAGAAAAAAACACGGTACGACCAGGTGATGTCTCGGGGTACTGCGGCGTGTATCGAAAATTCGTGAGATCCCCCACCATGCCATCCCATCCCACCCACATGAGACCTCGATACCTCAACCATGTCGGACTGTCTTTTTGCTCAACTTACCTATTCCTAAAATCACGCACTACCTCAGAAATAAACTCTATAAACTCTATCTTCATCTTTAGCCAATTGCCCCCGCCTTTCAATTAAGTATAATTAGAGCCTGGGATGCCTACCCCGTCCCACAAAGCGTGCCTCATTGTCATTGACGGCTGGGGAATCCCCACCGCCGACAGCCATGGCGACGCCATCACCAACGCTGAAACCCCCGTCATGGACGAGCTGTCCAGGAGCACCACGGGTTTTGTCCCGCTAGAGGCATCATCGCTTGCCGTTGGTCTGCCCGAGGGACTGATGGGTAACTCGGAAGTCGGTCATCTAAACATCGGTGCCGGTCGTGTCGTTTGGCAGGATGTCGTCCGCATCGACCTGACCATCAAGAAAGGGGAACTCGGCAAGAACGAGGTCATTAGTAAGATCCTCCAGAGTGCTAAGAATGGAAACGGCCGTTTACATCTCTGCGGACTTGTCTCCCACGGTGGCGTGGTGAGTCCCCTCTCCTCCCGCCTTCTTCCTGCCACCGAGAATATCACTCACTCATCGAGATCAGCATGCGAAACAAACCCACCTATATGCCATTCTCGAAGCCGCTAAGGCCGCCGGCGTCCCCAAAGTCTTCATCCACTTCTTTGGCGACGGCCGCGATACCGACCCCAAGTCCGGTGCAGGCTACATGGAGGAGCTGCTCCAGAGGATTCAGGATATTGGTGTTGGGCAGATCGCAACTGTTGTCGGCCGATACTATGCTATGGACCGAGATAAGCGATGGGAGAGAGTCGAGATTGCCTTGAAGGGCATGGTGCTCGGTGAGGGTGAGGAGAGTTCAGATCCCGTCAAGACCGTCAAGGAGCGCTATGAAAAGGGAGAGAACGACGAGTTCCTCAAGCCCATCATTGTAGGTGGTGATGAGGCCCGCATAAAGGACGGCGATGAGGTATTCTTCTTCAATTACCGATCCGACCGCGCTCGACAGATCACCCAATTGCTGGGAGACGTCGATCGCTCTCCCCGGCCCGATTTCCCCTACCCCAAGATCCATCTAGTCACCATGACGCAGTACAAGGTCGACTACCCCTTTGAGATCGCATTCGAGCCCCAGCGCATGGGCAACGTGCTCGCCGAGTGGCTTGGAAAGCAAGAAGTAAAACAAGTCCACATTGCCGAGACAGAGAAGTACGCTCACGTCACCTTCTTCTTCAACGGAGGCGTCGAGAAGGTGTTCGCCCTGGAGGAACGAGACGAGTCTCAGGATCTCGTGCCATCCAACAGGAGTGTACCGACTTACGACAAGGCACCTGAGATGTCTGCCGCTGGTGTCGCGAAACAGGTTGCTAAGCGACTTGCCGAGCAGGAATTCCCCTTTGTCATGAACAACTTTGCCCCTCCCGACATGGTTGGCCACACGGGAGTGTACGAGGCTGCCATTGTCGGCTGCGAGGCTACCGACAAAGCCATTGGCGTGATCCGTGAGGCCTGCAAGAAGGAGGGCTACATCCTGTTCATCACAGCGGACCACGGCAATGCCGAGGAGATGAAGTTCCCCGACGGCAAGCCCAAGACCTCACACACGACCAACAAAGTCCCGTTCATCATGGACAACGCCCCTAATGGGTGGTCGTTGAAGAAGACGGACGAGGGTGTCCTCGGCGACGTGGCACCCACAATCCTCACGGCCATGGGTCTGTCGGTGCCAGGGGACATGACCGGTCAATCACTCTTAGTGAAGGCATAGATACCAGGAGTAGCATAGTAAACAGCTGTCGGTTAAGAGGTCAGGATAGATAGACTATTACGCGAAAGAGATACCACATCAACAATAAAAAACATATGAACAAAGGCACACGTGGCTTTCCTTTCTGTGCTAGGTACGGAGAAAACACCTTGTTGGTCGTCCCCGTCCCGTGCCGTCCGTCTTCCTTCGGCCAGCCAACAGTGACGCAACTCAGGCGGTGATGCCCCACTAAATGCTTCTATCCGGGGTATGGAAAGACGAGTGGCTGCACCGGATAGAGGCATGCGCTAGATCACTCGCAGCTTAGTGCGCACAAGGCAAATCGAAAACCCCACCAAACCACACTACCAAGTCCTGCCACACCACGGCCGCACTGCGAATTTTGACTCGCTCCGACCCATCGTCCAGCAAACCTCGCGATCACACACGTCAAGATGGATTCCGAAGACCCCCAAGAGCGCCCCGATGTGATAAACAGCATCATCAACGGCCTCGAGAGGTACAACCCCGAGGCCGTGGGCAATCTCGAGGAGTACGTCCGCCACCAGTGCGAGAACCAATATACCGACTCCAATGCGAACCGGACCCTGCTGAAGCTGTGAGTCTTTCCTCTTCTCCTCCCGTTTCTGCCTTGTCCTCTTTTCGCAGACTATCCGGTGGATTCTCTAGAGGCATGCATGTTCACCACTCATTGTTGGAATGACGATCATATGTAAACGTTTCCTATTACCTGACCGGTTCTGGGCCTAAACAACCCGGCCGTCTTGAAGTCTTCTTTATTAGTGATATCTGACCCAACTGGCGATACCTTCGTCCTAACTGCCACAAATTCTCGCTTCTTTTCAGGTGTCAACACTCTTTGCTAACGTAGTTCCGTGCGCGTAACTAGATACCAGCTCAATCCCGACCGCCTCAAGGACGAGGTCATCACCAATGTTCTCGTCAAGGCTTTGACCTGCTTCCCCTCACCACAATTTTCTCTCGCACTCCACCTTATCTCGCCATCCATTCTCGCTCCCGCCAACACCCGAAATGAGGAGCTTCCTGAGGCCGTCTCCAAGCTGCGCCAGCTCAACGACCAACTGCAGGGCGCCCAGTATGCGCGCTTCTGGGCCACGTTAGATTCCGACGACCTATATGCCGATCTCACCACCGATATCGAGGGCTTCGAGGAGCTAGTGCGCGTGCGCATCGCTACCCTCGTCAGCCACGCCTACCGTGAGATAGACCTCCCCATACTAGAGCAGTGGCTCGGCATGGACGGCGACGCTGCGAAGAAGTTCATTACCGAGACCGCCGGGTGGACCGTCGACGGCAACCTGGTCAAGATCCCCAAGAACCCCGAGAACGAGGCGAAGAAGTCAGAAGTCCGCGAGGATGTAAACGTCGACATGTTCTCGAGAGTAATTCGCCGGGCCTGGGAGGAGACAGCGTAGATTACGTTGTTTTTCCTAGAATGAAAAGGCAAGGGTTGGGTTACACGATCGAGGATGAATAAAATCCGGTTCATGGCGTTGGGGGCATATCATTTTACAGCTCAGGACTAGAGATGATGTTTATGTGGGTTTGACGCGACTCGGAGGCTAGTGCTATAGTCCATAACAGTAGGGCTACGAGCAAGTTGATATGAATAAATGAAATCAATAAACCCTTGACATGGTAACCCTGGCAGAAGCGACTCATGTGAAACAATATTTTTCCCGGTTTGATATACAGGAGGTAGAATGACATCTTAAGCAATGACCGATTGCGATTATTTGCCGGTTCTTGCGAATCGGGCATGCTCTTCAGCCTACCAATTAGTCGCCAAGGCCCATGATCTCTCTCTACATTCCTACGCTACCACATCTATGATGCTAGCCCCCTATCTTTACTTCATTATCATGTTATGCAACTTCAGCCTTAACTTCCTCGTTGTTCAGCGTCAACCTCGTCACCAAGTGTGAGGGAAATAAATGGCATGTGAGCGCAACATCCGGCTTGACTACACCATACATGAATAAGGTGGGAATATCTCAATATACATAAACGGGATCTCAGTTCCCCTTCGTGTCCCTTGCCTTGCACAGTACATGAGGTGACTCCGTGGTGCAGTTCCCTTCGGAGAGCTATTCAACCTTACCCTATCTATTCTCGGCCGGCCTTGTATTTGCTTAGTCGACTGGCTCTTATATATACTCCACCTTTTTGACGTTAGTCATCGTTTTGAGGCGAAATATAATAGTAACCTTTTTGTGAGGCTTTGCCGCTGGCCTTAAGGTGGGTGAGTAAGTTGACTTGGTTATCCCGTTTTGTAGACTTGTTCTTCCTACTGCTCGTTTTAACTGGAACTGTAATTATACTTGTTAGCGGTGTAAATGGCTCTCGCTGTGCTGTGCTCGTTAGGCATTGACGATGTTGTCCACGTGGTGGGAGGGGAGAGGCCTAGGCCGCTTTGCGGAAGCTGTCTAATGGAAAAAGGATATGTATCTTCGATATCAATAGCATCGCTTCGGCGCGTCGTGTTTAATAATAGTCTTGTTGGGGGGGGGGGAAGAAGCGTTTAACCTCACCTGCTAGCCCTTTGGAAGTTCTAGAGCTCATTATATCAAAACGACATTCAAGCTTACTGCTATCCAACCAGCGCCAGAAGTTCAGGCCTGTAGTAAAGCAGCTATCTGATCGGTTGAAATCCCTCAATGAGTTCTTGCGTTCAACCCAGAATGAAAGCACGCTGCAACGTATGAAAGCCATCGCCTTGCGCCAGAAGAAAAAGCTTGAAGACGATGTGCAAAACCTGGAAAGAAGCATCGGAATTTTGAAGCTCTATTTGCTCGAATGCAACATCACGTTGAATGAAGGCAACCATACTTAATTCGACACGGCTTTGGATTCGGGTACTATGCTAACGCGCCTCGTAAATTTAACAGACGCCCTTGCAGCTACCCTTTCAGCAACAAAGGTCGAGTTGAGGAGTCTATCCCTGTGGTCATGATTTCATTCGCGATAAGCTCGACGGCACACTCGACTGGTTTTTGTCCAACTCTGTCGCTACGGGTTGGCTTGCCGCCTCGAGTCTTCGGAGTCCTACTGCCTTACTAGCATCTTGTCTGCTTCTGATACACGGATTAAAGGGCTCCGGAAAATCGGTCCCCGCAGCTTCAACCACAAGCCATCTGAGATCCGCCGCCAACCTGTGCGTATTCTTCTCCCTTACCAATAAATCCAATCTATTTTGCTGTTTTTATTTTTAAAGTTAAGCGACACCATAGTGGAACCTATATCTGTGTTAATATAGGTATCATTTTTAGGCTATCGCTATTAATATCTACTGCAGGAAGCGAACTTGTTTACAGGGGCAGCCTTTGTAGTCGTTTTTTCATGGCTACTGTAGTGTAGGTAGACTATCCACATCCCCACGATCCAACCTGCATGGCGTGTTTTTGCATAAGACCTCTAGTAGGGAAGATGAGCCTCAATATCTGATCCTCCACTTCACTACATGTACACCGCCTTACCTAATAGTGTACTTACATGTAGTATAGCATTCATTTCAAGTACCGGCAAGTGGTGCAATAGTAGCTGGTAAGCGTTAATGGGCCAGCGTGGCAACGGTTGAGGCGTTTATGTACTGTAGTAGCTTGATCCCAACCGGGGTCGACAGGGGTAACCATCCCACGCCGAGCAGGCAGCACCCCATCCGCAGACATTGGATTGCCAGATAACATCACGATGCCAGTCGACGATGGCTCGTAGTAGTTCTGAACCTCTTTCATCTCAGCGCCCATTACACCAAACAAAGCCACAATGACATTCTATCACATGCCCGACTGGATCAACATGTGCGTCCATCATCTCTACCTATCTAAACAGTTTGAAACACTGCCAAGGTTAGCTAACTGCACTCACCCATAACAGCCTTCTCCTCATCCTAACATGCGTCTCCTTCGTGCCACAACTCTACGCTCTCGTCCGCCGTCGCGGCGACGCCTCGGGCATCAGCCCGAAATATGTCTACATCAATCTTGTCGCCGCCACAGAACTGTTCACCATAAGCTTCATCATCTCCGTGAACTACCCTGAACCGTCATCTTCCCCCACCCATGTCCCGCGCCAGCTTGGTGACTGGATCAACCTTGCTAATATCACCGTCATCTGGGCCCTGTGGCTTGTGATGTGAGTACTGTACTACCGTCAAATGTGCATGCGGCTACGTTACTTGAGAGAACTGATAAGCGGCTGTCTAGTTTCATCGTCTGCATCGTATACTACTGGCACGAGAACCGCTCTCGCGCCGAGCCTTACGCCGTGTTTTACGCGTTGCTTCTGATAATCTCCATCATACCCGTTGTCATCGACGCGATAGCTGATGACGGCCAGAACTCCGACCCAGCATTTGGTCGACTCTTGCTCCTCGTTGCTTTTAGTTGGGTTCATCTGTTCTTCATCATACCGCTCGTCACTCTTCTCTGTCTTCTCGCCGCCTATTCCCAAGCCCGTGAGATCTTGGCCCGCCCCTCTGGATCCGGCACAGGTGCGCTTAGTGTGGTGGGTGTCGCACTGCAGACGGTTGTATTTGCTGTCCTGGCAGCGACGTGGTATCCTGGCCGACTGCCATATACCACATCGAATCCCGACATCATCATCTGGTACTACCTTGTGGGGTTCGTGCCCATGAACCATGCTTTTGTCGCCCTCGAACATGGTCTTCTTCTTGTCGCCGTGGTGCGGCATATACGGCGCGGGCAAGACGGCGGCGAAGGTGGCAGCGGGGATGAGATCGCGAACGATCCCGATGAGACGCAACCGTTGATCGGTAGCTAGACAGAAACGATATTGCGTAGCAGAAGAAATATGTTAATCCTAGTCCTCGCATTTTGCGATGCACGATTGTAGAAGTATTGGCTAGCCCTTCCCCTATCACGCCGCTATGACAAACTCAACCGCCTCCGAAGCTGGTACTACTAGAGTACCGCGTCCCGGCTGTGCATCTGTGAACCCCGTAAAGCTAACCATTGCAGCTGAGGAGGTGAGGTAAGGTGCTCGCGATCTCACTCACCACAACAGACTAACCTAAGACAAGTTAAACTAACGTCCCATACAAGCATTCCGTACAATTATATCAATCTGGACATGAGCGCAGGCGAGCCCGGCGCTGAATAGTACGCCTCAATCAACCCGAATGGCCGTATACCCGCCATCGTCCATGTCAAGGAGGATGGCACGTCCGTGACGGTATTCGAAAGTGCTGCTTGTTTGCTCTATCTGACTAGCGGGGTTGATAAGGGGCATAAGATCTCTTATCCTTTTTCCACGGCCGGATACTAGTCGCAACTATCTTGGGTATGTCACTTTAGCCGTCCACATGGTATCAAGCTAATATGAGTCCCAAATTCGCAGCTCTCGTGGTAGATAGCTAACTACGGCCCGATGATTAAGGGGGCGACAGATCAATGGGAAGGAGATGTGGTATATATCCCTTCTGATCATGCCAACTACTAGGGCGTCTTAGCTTTCTTGTGGGGATAATGACGTTTCCAGATTTGCGCCAATAAGCATAGTTGTGCAAGGAAGAGGCGGTGGGCATTTCGTATTGCTAGTTACCAAGTTGCAGCCGAGCAAACGATCAACTATAGAGTCTATCGATAATAGGATTTGTTCATGTTCCTATCGCAAGATGCCATCATATACTGCAAAAGACATCGTAGAGTTATGAAGTGCGACATGTCAGAGCACTAGCGGGTTGTAAAGCAAGCACCGGATTTGGAGGTGTAACTAGAAGATATTTAGACTCCTGATTGAAGACAACTAATGACAGGACCATGGAAACGAACTTCCGTTTCAAACTTCAGCATAGCTATCCAATTCCAATCCACCATGTCTAGAACAGTAACAGTGGTGATGCATGCAAGCAGCGTCTCACAGCCGTCAAAACCTGCCATTGCTTAAAATATGTAGCCAGCTGCGCTCAAAGAGAAGTGGCGCTAATTGCAATGATGTTGATTAGACAAGAATGATGTATAGTGAGATGTCATGTCTCAGAGTGTATCAAGCAGGGTAGACTGTACTATGTAGGCTGGCGCGACAAGGATTCCGCGCCCACAATAGGGGAACAGGGAACGAACTGCTCAGTTGTCTCTCAAAGCATTCTCCATCGCCTACCTATCTAGTATGTCTCTCCGACACAACTACTACATATCTACACTATTTTATCTAAAGCTAAAAAATAACTAGCAAGCACGTACATTTGTTATAATACTAAGTGTCATTGCGCCGTCCTATGTTCTATGGTAATTCCTTGTGTTCGGCGTCAACTACGCAGCATTAAGTCGAATGCATCCAACACCTTTCCGGCAACTTTGTCAGAATTGCCAGTTTTATCAACGAAAAAAGCGGCTTCTTCAAATCGCCTCTGTGCAATCGCATTTCTAGTTCCATTCCTAAGGCTGGAACGAACGCTTTTATAAATTCCGAGGGCAGGGTACGCCGCGATCCCCACGGCGGCTTGAATGAGTAATTAGCAAACGTCAATCGTAGAAAACCGACAGGGTTAGGTCAGAATTGATGAAAGCGTACCAGACGAGGTTTTGGTTGCGAAGCTCAGGAAGCCCTTGCCAACCCCAGCGAGCCCGCCAAGAGCCCCCTTTTCCTTCCCCCCCTCGTACGGCTTGACGACTAGATCGGCCAAGCCTTCACCGAGACCCAGCGTTAAGCTTTTACCAGAGACAAGCAGGCCCGATTTCCAGTCCTTGACGGTGCCGTAGTCGGCAACCTCATCACCGTAGAGCCTTGGGACTGCCCGGGATCCTTCTGCGAAGGCTACTGGTATATCGATGAAAACGCCCTTCGCGTAGTGCTTGAAGAACCCCCCTAAACCGGATGCGGATGCTAATGCCATCGATCCAGCCGTGCTCGAGCTCCCTGAAGACTCTGCTTCGCGACTTAGATGGGGTCCCTGGCCCTTAGCTGAAGCTATGTCCTTGCCGTTGGCGTTCGTTTCATGATGACCTTGAGCCTTTTTGGATAATTCGGGCCGTGATATGTTAATATCAGCTTCCATAGACCGCTGGGATCCCGAATGATTCCCGGCGCGTTGAATCTGGACCGGCTTAACAAAAATGTTGGTGGCCGACTGGGTCATACCGGAAAATGTAGCAATTGCGGCGGATAGTGTTCCGCTGACGGGGTCCCATCGACGATTCTCGATAATAATCTCCTTGGACACGTGTCTTGAAAGATAGAAGAGACTTAGTAATGTGTTGTGTAATCATTAATTAAAGGTCGAGGAGGGCAAAGACTTACAACTTGAGGGCACCACGTTCGATCTGGGCATAGCGGGCAAGGATTTCTGCTGCATCTCCAGAGACCTTGTATTGCTTTCCTTTCCGCTTATAAGCCCATACAGCTGGCCTATCTCCTAATAAATCGCAGAAGAGGTTCTGAACGGGAAGATTGGCATAGAAGGAATTTACCGCTTGGTTGACTCCGTCCTCGCGGCTCATGTTCATTCCTATACATCGAGCAGCCGTCGCCACTTCGTCCCGAAGACAGAACTTTAGGGCTTCGGAGAGCTTTGAGTGACTGAGCGATTTGTAGGGGACAGGTTCCGGGCCTGCTCCGGCTGCTGCTATCATGCTTCCCCAGAATGGCTGGCTAAGAGTTACGTTACTATAATACACCCCGGCGGGATTTTTGTATGCACGTGGGTAATACTTACTCGCCGAAAAATGGAACAATGACTGTGGGACATCCATACCGAAGTCCACAGGCGGTGGTGCCTGCACCCCCATGATGGACAACAGCTGAAACATGCTGAAACAGCCACTCATGGGGACAGTCGTCCAAGTACATGACATGATCCTCAACCTCGCCCGTATTACCAAGCCCACTCCATCCTCTGGATATCAGGGCTCGAACGCCCACCGCTTTGGTGGTTTCCAGCAGAAGCTGGGTTAATTCGGCAGGGTTATCGATTACGATACTGCCGAAGCCTATATAAACAGGACGGGGCCCCTTCTGCAAGAAATCGCGAAGTTCATCTGGCGGATGGTATTGAGGGGGTTGGCGAAAGAAGAAGCCACAGACATCTTTACTCATAGATAACATAAGCGTAAGCCTCTAAAGCATGACTAGGAGAGAACCTACCTATATAATCTGGCCAGTCGAAAGGCTTTGAGATTAGGGAGGGTGACCAACAGTATGTGAAAGGAACTTTCAAGGTCTCGGCTAGATTTGGCCCTTCAGTCAAAGGTACAGGCTCTAGATCAATGGAATTTCTCCAATCGTTGATGATATCTCCAAGACTATACAACCGATTAGTTTCGAGAGGATCTTTCCAAAGGGTTTTATGTGATTTAAGGGTAGAATTGGCTTACCCCTGCCAAGTCATCCATTCTACGATAGAAAAGGAGACAAAATTGGCCTTCCCCTGATTATCGCTCTTCGTCTTCATATTGGCTAACGGGTGAGAGAATACACGGGTACTCGTCCAAGGCATGGTGAACATCAAATGTAACGGGATGCCTAGAGCTTGGGCGCAGTGGATATGAGCAAAACTCGGGGGGTTAGCGATAATGGCGTTAGCAACAAATGGGACACCGGTTCGGAGGTCGGGGGCCAGACACGCTTGCCAGCAGCCTTCAAGCATCTCTGCGACCATCTTTCTCTTCTTTTGAATATCACCCGCACGCAGACTTTCCATACTAGGAATCAGACCGGGATTTTTCACCATGTACGCCATCAACTCGCTGGGGTCGCCGCCGATTGGGTAGAATTCTAGCCCCGAGTCGAGCACGAATCTCTCAAACGTGTTGTGCGTAGCTAGGCGTACTCGATGCCCATCTTTTTGTAATTCATTGCCTAGCGCAATGAATGGCTGGACATCTCCGCGGCTACCTACGACCTGGATAACAATGTTCAGCCGTCCTATGCAAGGCGTTCTTTTGGCGGGTTTTGGAGCGGAAAGGGAGCCATGCAGTGTTGTGTAAGCAGGCGGTTCAATTCGTGAGTCCCGGGCTTGTCCTTTCACATCAGGTACAAACCTGGATAGCGTCTTGAAGAATCGTGACTCCGGATCGACATCGACGCGACCATCATCTACGTTTGAATAAGCGGCTCTAATCGCGAAATTAAGACTGGGCCATAATACCTGTGATACGGGTAGTACCCTGGAAGAAGCCTTCGCCGGTGATCGATTCGTAGGATGGGGGAGGTTCCTCGACTTCAAAATCACTGCCAGGAATTGAGTATCTGGAGCTACCGGCCATGACTGAATGCCGCTAAACTTCCCCTGGCTCCTAGGATAGTAGTAAAAGCAGGTGTTTTATATCACAAACAGTACTTGTGATAAGAAATAAGGAGCGTTCCGTATATAAACAGGACTTCTTGACAAAGCTGTCTTCGAGGAAGAACAAACACTTCAGCTATGATTACTTGTAATTCAAGTATAGTAGCGTTATCATAAGCATGAGCAGAAGATATAACATTGCAAAGAATTTCAATAAATGAAAACAAGATATTAAATAGGCATCCATCGTTTAACAGGATAGCATTAACTAGCTTGAGCCAGTCGTCATGCTTGTTTATTGAGTCCCACGCAGCAAGGTACCTTACAGTACGAGTGGCAGTGCCTCGGGAATGAAGTGGTGCAACGGTACGCTGAGGGGTAAGGCATTTTTGACGTCCGCGCATATCTGCGTATAAGGCGTATAGTTGGCGAAATGGTGATAAGAGCTGCCTAATCAATTGCATGAAGCATGAGACTGGCGGTTGCAGCGCCTTGAGTGGGTGTTCGTATTGCTTCGTTTCGGCCATCCTTGACTCTATTAACCTAATTGATTGGGTCGCCCATATAGGTTAGGTTAGGTGAGTTCGTTTCGTCTTAGCGTATTTGGATACGCGGGACGTGGGTTATTTTACGCGGAATCGTACTGTATGAACGTGGAGTATAGCATTGATTCGTTGACGATGGGCCACAGTTTGGCTTGCCGCGCGTGGAAATACTTCGGCATTGGCTGTTCACCCTTGTTTCCACTCATCTACCTAAGGGATAAGCAAGCCGTGGTTACAACCCCTATCACCATCACCATCACCATCACCCCTATGAAACTAAAGCCTCATTTCACGTTGACCTAGAGGTAGCACTTTAGATGAACACAAAATCTTTCCCTGGTCTTTCGCGAACTGAAAATCTCTATACGAACATCTCTCCACAGCGAAAAACACACATCTTTGTGCTCACTTCAAAAAAAGAAARTAATAATAATAATAATAATAAATAAAAGGTCAGCATGAAACACAGTAGATGAACAAATCCCCGAATCCTCTCCTAAACTCACACAGTGTGGCTTTTGGGGCGCATTCATAGATAGTATCCCTAAGGAGAGTAGTGAGACAATGACACCCTCAAGTTGTAATGAACGTCCGCTTTCTTCCCCGAAAACCACTACCGCTAAAAGATCGGTACTAGATCATCGTATACACTCTCAGTATCGTATCCGGTGATATTAGGTTTTACTTTCCCGAGCATGCTTTCGGCGTCCTCGTGTCTCGTGCTGAATCCAGCATGGATTTCTCCTGATGCATCTTGCAACACAGCCTCGCAGAGTTTGAAGAGGCTACGGGCATGCTCGGCAGGTGTCTCTGATTTGTATGCTTTGATAATTTCAACCAAGTCTCCCGCTAAATATTCTGCGATCTTGGCGTTCTGTCACAAACCCGCGTGTGTGGTAGGCAATAGACTCTTTTTTTGCACGAGGGTCTCTCAAACCTACGTAGGGCTATCTTAGCTATATACATATACAGGAGTCTCTTTATCTCTATGCCTTGTGACACGTTGGGAATACTAGCGCTAAGCGAGAGGCTCTTCTCGTTAAGAGACTCACATTGCAGCTTGTACTTTGCCTCGATCAAGGCAGCAAACGCCGATCTTGTAGCGACACGCGGGGTTGAATGGATAGTGTGACAAGTCAAAATTCATAACAATCTTCTGTGCAGCCAAGGGGTCATATAGATCTCTGGCCTTCTTCCAGGGCGGACGAACTTCAGTCTTTATGCCATATTAAACTATGTGGTGGGGTCTGCGAAACCGCTCACCGCACGGTACTCGGCGATCACCTCCAACTGTTTTTTGACGGTGGTGTAGAGCATCTGCTCCGATGGCTGTCTATCCGGGGATATAGTCGACAAATGAGACACCACCTTCTCAACGCTATTTCCTTGTTACATACTCTGGGAACCTTAGCTGCTTCAATCACGTTTACCTCGTTGGATGCTGTAATTCGATTGCGACGGTAAGTTCAACCCTTAGCCTTATTTGTCAAGGCTTTCCAGTTGGCATTTGATCGGACAGCCGCGCCTATGTCTTTAGCGATGGTGCTTGCGTATTATGCCATAATGTGGTCCTACAGTTGCTGACTTACGCAGATTGTGCTCAGAGAGTTGGGCTGAATCAGATCAGATCTTCCGATCTGATCTGATTTACCCAAGCTGATCTAATCGGCAGTTTGCCGCGCAGTGTCCCAAACCCTCGGGTTTGTGTGACACAGACATCAAGTCTCCAGACCATATTGTGTATTCCAAGACTTGAAGGTGTCTTAATGACGGCCTGTTAAGAGGCTTGTATGATCACGTCCAGGAGGGCCGGGCAGTGACTCTCAAGCCCCAGGGCGACGAAGGCGGGTAAGGAGAGTAACAGGAAACAAAAAGAGCAGGGTGATGACGAGGGTCTGGATTTGCGACATTGTACTTAGTGCTAAGGATAAGAAATAGGGGAAATGAAAGGTAATATAGTATGTTTGTAAATAAGCGATGGAGAAAATAGTAATGTTTTTATATAATAAGATGTCATACCACTGGCGCACGCGGGTAGTTGCGTACTCGGAAGTGGTAATATAACGTACGGAGCCCTGGATATCTCCAAGCATGGAGATATTGCCGGATGTTTTGGTCTATTGGCGTAGGGGTTATAGTGCGTCCTTATGACTTAAGATTTAATTATTACAGCTTGTAAGCTATAGATGGCTTATTTTAAAATTGTTGACATGGCTAGAAAACAAGTGATATACAATAAAGGATACAACTTATTCTACTCTTGGCTTTTGCATCGTCAAGTTCGTCGCAACTCTGCATCTTATCTCTAAAGGGGACTTTTACCATGTCGGTTTAGCCTCTCTTCTTGGGACCTTCGAGGACGGCATTAACTGGTTCAGAGAAACCCCGAGGCTTTGTGACCAGCCGTATTGCATGCTGTTGTTTGGCCTTACGATTGGCTCTAACACCCGAGAGCCAGCTCCAGGGGTTCTTCAACAGATTGCGGAACAGGCCCTCGTGGGGAATCTCCAGTCCGAAGGCGTACAAAACAAGCAACCATTATTTGTCCCCAACAACTAGTATGTAGAGCGATCGGAATCGCACGCTGTGTCGGCATGAAGCGGTGTTGATCCCACGCTGCAAGGTTATCAACTAGGGACGGCAGTGGATGAGGCGGTGGTCCAACAGGAAGAAAAGGCGATATTGGGATGTAATTACACCAAGCACGAGACCGAGCATCAGTTTCAGGGAGCTGGATTGAACACGTAGGGGCGTAGGCTTGAAAGGTGTGGCATTTTACGAACTCAGCTTGGAATTTATGATGCATCAAGTAACATGTTAACGGAATGAACGTCGTTAACGGGAACCTGATCTATTCGGTCATGCATTTTGAAAGTAAAAAACCCCACCTCCAAATCGGGTATGCCAAGAACTTGGTTCCTTGATCTGATTGTCTCGTAACAAGGACGCTACAGTAGGTAGCCGCCGCTAATCCCGGTGGCTTATTGTTTCTACGCCTCTAGCAACTTTGAAGGAACTACGGGGTATCAAGGGCGGGAGTACCGGAGCGACCGGCCCACACAACTCAACACCAGGCAGACGGGGGCATATCCGGGGTAGCACGGTTTAATTATTACATAGGTGGTTTGGTGTGGTCTCATAATATCCAAACCTAGGAGGTTGAACTGCATGATTTTTCTCCGATATAGCACGCGACTGCGCCGTGCGACGAGGTGAATGTATTAATCCTCATTTTGTCCTATGTGAGGCCCTACCAGCGGGATAAAACGCATGGGAGTTAAAGATGCAGAGAAATGCGACCCTTGGTAATAACCACATCGGCGTCATGTACCAGCCCGTGCTCATATTGCTACTGCTGGCAAATTCCGCGTGAGCCAGATACGTCCGAGCCAATAGCGTAGTGAATGGTTTTCAATGACCATGTTTTGAGATAAAGATATTAAAAGATAATAAATAATAGTAATATATTTATCCATGAGTCTCACTATCATGAACTCTGCCCCGTTCGTCTACCCGTTTCCAATATGCCATTGACTTCGCCCGCATTGCTTGGCAATGGGTCATCGGTATTTGGCTGACCTCTAGAGGATATTAAAAGCTGAGTATCATAAACAATTTAGGGAGACACTTACGGCTGCCGTTTAAGCCACGAATTTAGGAAAAGGGATAAGAGAATCAAGCTTATAGCGGCCCCTAAGACGAAAGAATAGCCTTTAGTGAATCTCGGTGCTTCTTCTGTAGGAAATACCAACAGTGGAGTCCATAAGACAGAGGACTGTGCTGCTGCGCTGATCAAAACCAAAGTAAAGGAACGCTCCGCGTGAGATGCACGCATTTGGTTATTAACCCATCCATACAAAACACTTGAAATCGCCACCGAGGAATACGTTGTGATGAAAGCAAACCACAGCGCTGCCTCTGGGACAACCCAAATAACTTGAATTATCAGGCCAGATATATTCCATAGGTGAGAAATGGTGATAGCCCAGGCCGGACCTGTGAGAAGATCTGACAGGAAACACATAAAGAGGATGTAGAAAATTCCAACTGCTGGCACTATGGTACCAAGTGCATTAATTTCCGCAGTGGAATACCGACCTAGGCTCTTCAACCACAACAGATATCCCCCACAATATACGTTGGAGCTAGCATTCCATAATAAGACGTCGAGTAAAACTAACATCCAAAACTGCGCACTCCCACCAAGGCGTTTCAGGGTTTGCCATGTAACTTTCTCAGACGAAGTTGCATGTCCGGCAGATTCTAGTCGCCGCTTGTAGGAGTCGACTTCATGTTTAGAAAGGAATAGGAGATTCGGCTTATCGGGTGTTCCGGGCAGTACGAAATAACCTATGATGCCGATTGGAATAGTCGACATCGCACATATGATGTATGCCCAGCGCCATCCGGCGAGGCCATGAACGCCATCAAGCCTAGCAGATGCGCCCGCCTGTATGACGCTGGCTGTGAGCGTCCCGAAGCTATTTCCGAGGTAAAAGATGCCCCCCCGTCTGGCGATCTCGTTGCGGCGATACCACGACCCGAAGATGAAATGCATTGCAGGAAGGTATGATCCCTGGTGACAAATACTATTATATGCTGATATAGCTTCTAGTAGGACTTCATATACTTACCTCGAAGAACCCAATTAAAAATCGGTATGCTGCTAACTCTGCAAATGAATGTGACCGATATTGCAATAGCGTGAAAATGCCCCATGCTACGTCCATCGTGGGAACAAGCAAGTGCATGCGAACCAGAGGAAAGACGAAAAGGAACGGAATTTGGCCGACCAGAGCACCAACAGAACAGATGGTCTGTAGCTTGACAAGGTCACTTCCGTGAAACCCGAGATCATCCTTCAACCCAGATACATAGGCATTATCTACCCCTTCTACATCAGTCCCGGGATATAGAACAGTGCAAGCGGGTGGGTGCGTCGGACTTACTCAGGTTCGCCATATCAATATACTTGGTCCAACAGGAAAGCACACTGAATGGAATGATGAGTAAGTCGAGCTTGGTAATAATCCTACGGTCTTCAGTTGAGTCCTTATCTGAGAACCACCAAGAAAAGACATCCCATTTCCTGGAGCCGGACGGTTTGGTGATGGGGAGGGAGGCGGAAGTGAGAGTTTGGGACAACATTGTATCCTCGTCTTGCTAATTCATACCCCCAAGGAACAACCTCTTTCCGTGCTAAGCCCGCTGCGAAGACCTGCACAAAATGGGCACACTGGTTAGCGCCCTGGGAAGTTTTGAGAAGATGGTCGTTGTTGAGTTATGAGTAATAGGTGGATGTACCATATATTGGTCAAGCATTGAGGAACAAGTCTAAGTACAGTGCAGTGGAGTTGTACCTCGATTTATAATATCTACCCTTAACATATGAGTCTATTATTGTAAATATTATTATAACCATCATTATAACTAATTATTGGTACACATTGGGCACTTAAAAACAGCTTACCTCGCCGTAAAGGAAGTTAAGCAGTGATACTTGTAATAGATCCGAGGTTGCTTATTGATTCGGAAGAATCCAGGCAACTTGGCGCATTCCGTGGGTTCTCGGTGCGGAAAAAAGGTGGGAGGGAAGAAGAGGCAACTGGGATAGCGAGGAGCATTCCAGGTCGAGGCTCTTGAGATAAAGCTTCTACTGAACTAGGTACTGTACATGGTCTTCTCAAAGCCAAGCCGAGACGAATTGCTTTGGCGCACTCCTTCGTGGTACCATGTGTATTCGTCTTTACCCTCCATTGGCTTCGCCTAGTCTTGTGGCGCATTCTCTCCCTATCTCCCTCCTTCTGTTGTCCTAAAGCCAATGGCAATCCACCCTTCGGGGCATTTTCAGTACCCATGAGCAGTTCCACCATTCTTAGCCCTTTCTCGTCATTAAGCTGATCATCCTGCAGGATGTCTTTCAATTCTCGCCAAGTCTTAGCCGACGCCACGTAGATATCGTCTCGGGTACCAAAAACTGACGGTGCTTGTAAGTATCTAAGCGGTATAAAATCATTATAACTCTATTGCCACGTGTAAAAATACCTTTTGAGTAGTATAAGTATTGTTATTAATTAAAAATAATATAATGTTTAACTTGTAGTAGCAAATAATAATGCTTAGGTCTTAGATGGTTGTTTAGAACCCTCCATCGCCGGTGAAGAGAACCGTTCGTGCGTAGCCCACACAGAGCCAAGTCGCATGCGTAAAGATTCTAGTGTATTGGGGTAACGCCAGTTCCCGAACACCGTGACCCGACGTGCCAGTATTTCCGAGGACGATATCGCCTGGACGCAACATGTTAGCGACTGGCCACCAGAGTCGGCCATGAGTGATGTGCTCGGTCATCGGGGGGCTCAGGAAAGTCGAGCACATAATCGCGAGGTAACATAGGATAAGGTTCATAGAATCGTAGCTTTAACGCGTCTACTGTCTGAAGGAGCCGGGAGATGATAAACTTCGTAGGGATATCCCGTACTGTTTTGGTACCGAATCGGATCGCCATATCAGTAAAGTAAATAGTTATAGCAGTCCTCGGAACACTGCTAAAGCTGTACGTATTTGTTGAACAAAACTGGGGGCCGAAGCATAGTAATTATAATATCGGCTCTATTAATAAATAACTGAACAGGTTCGTCGTTATATTTCCCTCGATATATACCGTAAAATTTCAAACATATTTCGTTTACTAAACCTTTCCTAAATGGTATACTCTATGTTGGCCAGTTTGTAGCTTATTAAGAATTCATAGTACCGTAGCTTCCCGACAAGAATTATCGGCTGCTTTGAATCATACATTTTGTGTAATAGTTTATCCAAAGGGTCGGTTTGTGAGGCTAGAGGTTCTAGCTCAGCAAGCTTAATCTCGTAGCTCAACCTAGCAACGGGTACTAAAGCAGAGACGAGGTCGACTGGAACCTCGATATATACTGGCCGACGATGGCGAAGGTACTGGCCTAGAACTTGGTCGATCTGCTCTTGGCCTGTTAAAGGGTCCCAGAGACGAGTTTGTGCTATAGTAACGTGAGAGTATATCTGTGCAAAGGTATGGAAGTCGCCGTGGCTAATTGAATGATGAACAACTGCAGCTCGGCCTGTATAGGCTCTTGCAATGCTATTAAGAGCAGACAGCTTGCCAACTCCAAAGGCTGTAATAAGAGCACTAAGGCCTTTAATACGTGCGTATCCATCGGCCGCATATGAGGCATTCAGCTCGTTCACTCTCCCTACTTTATCCATCGCATGCCGGAGGCCTCGATATAATCAAGAAGTGGAAGGTTGGTATCACCCGGTACTCCATGAACAGAGGTGACCCCAAGTTGACGAAGACGTCGGAAGAGGTAGCTGCCAAGTGTAATTGATGAGGCCATGATATTAGAAAGGTCACAGAGTTGAAAGGGGTAATCAGCCAACATGTGCAGGACGTGGAAGAACTAATAAAATGTCGAGTATGCTGAAGCCCAGGACTCCGGTGAGGTTTTATTTATAGATAAATGAAAAGCGACTTTAGGATTACTAGTCAGATCTCCCCGGTGTAGAAAGCGGCAAATTGTCGTAGGGCTGCCCTATTAGCCACTATGCCAATAGACCAAAAGATCCAGCAATGTCTCTATACATGGAGACATCCAGGGCTGCGGACATTATATAACCACCTCCGCGTATACCTGTTTACGCTGTGCTCCGTATACGTGCCGTGTACACCAGTGGTACAACACAGATATACTTGACATAGAAAATATAATTACTTAAGTGAAGATAAAAATAGCATGGAGCCTAATTGAAAATATATTATTATGTGATCTTTAACTTTCATAACTTTTTATATATATTTATTTATTTTGATTTAACTTATAAAGAAATTAAAAGGTTTTTTATGTTTTTGTTCCTACAGTTTTAAATTTATAATATAATATGTTATTAATTAATAATATTATTTTTATACCTTTATTTTCTTCTCCATCTTCGTGATCTCATTTCTTTTGTGGTTGAGGGAATGTGGATGAAGTAGCGGCCCGTTGCCGAAACAGAGAAATCAAAGACGACTGCCTTAGCTTTAGCTTGAACTTCATTCCGCCTGGTCGCTTTCTACATTTGTATCGATTACCGCACGGAACCGATCAACATCTCAATCAAATGGTCATTGCATTGTAGGCGCTACACAAGCCGCTCGCATTATCAAGTAATCGTGACTTTTTTTTTTGTTCCGGCTCTCATCACCGCCTTCCACCCCCCGGGGCAGCAGAACCCATCTCTTCCCACTGAGCGCCCGCCCACTCCTCTAGGTACCCTACCTTTCCCTCGTCGACACCTCTGGCCTGGCAATCTCGCTCGCACACCCCCCACGATGATAGTCCCCCAATCCATGCCTTCAAGAGATAGCTCCTCGGCCTCGAGCTCCGTGATAGCATGCGGGCAGAGCTGGACCTCGACGTCCGGGGCCCCCCGCAGTTCGGACAACGAGGTATACCCCTGGTCCCCAGTAACCGTCGCCCCCACCCCTTCCGGCCTGTGACGGCGCGAGCGCCTTGCCCACCGCGTCTATCTTGGAATATAACAAAGGCGTGCCGCCGAACTCGTAGCGGATGGATTGTTCGGGGTTCTGCGCTAGTCTGTCTGCGAAACGCTGGAATGCGGCGTCCATGGTCGACTCGAAGACTTCCTTGTCCTCTTTGCCGCCGCCCGAGTTGTCGTCTATGTCCATCTTGGCTGTCGCTTGGGGCACTGGCGGTGGTGTGGGGTCCAGCGTTTCGTATTCGGCCTCGGACAGGTAGGAAATCGGATATGGTTTTGGTTGAGAAGCCTCCGGAGGCCATGGTTCTAGGGGTGTTTGCGAGATGTCGGGCTGTGAGCTATTGAGAGATAGCGTCTCGGCGAATGTCTTGAGTAAAGCTTTCACGTCTTCGGCCGTCTTCTCCTCATTCTCCGGTTGGGTAGTACTGGTAGGTTCCGCGGCGGGTTTAGGCGCACTAAAAGGATTGCCCGCGCTCGCAAAGGGGTTGCTTGATGCCGATGCGCCGCCGAGACTAGACGTTGCAAAAGGATTTGCCCCCGATGCGCCTCCTAGAGTCTTCGCACCAAACAGTGTCTCGCCCAGATTAATAGGAGGTTTAGGGTCCTCCTTAGGCTTGGGCTTCTCTTCTTTCTTTTTCTTGTCGCCATTCAGGAGCGGGAGCTTGCTTCCCGGCGCAACCCGTAAACTCCGTAGCGCGCGTATGCTCCCGTCCCTCCGCCGACAGCCCTTCTTCTGGCACGCAAAAACATAGAGGCGCCTATCGTGGCCGGGGAATCGATCTGGTAGCTCGGCATTGAGCTGGAGGAGAAGGACCATGAGGTTCTTGCAGATATTGCATCTTGCTAGAGTCGCTGAGGGCGGGGTATCTGGATCGAACCATTCCTACCGCCGGCTCTGCGTGAGCCTTATTTTCGGAACATTCATCCTCGCTTTCTGACCCCAGCTGGGATAAGACTTACTGGCCGTCCCCCGAGGCGACTTATAGAATCATCTCCGGGGTCTTTTGATGCGTACCCTAGGAGCACATTCGTCTCTGTGAAATCTTCCTCTTCGCCCGCTGATGAGTCGGTATCGTAGTTCACCATGCTCGCTTTATGTTCGTCGTGATCGATGATGGAAGTGATGCCCGCTTCGTCTTGTCGCAACTTTTTTCTTATCGGCTTTGGAGGGGTAATCATCCAGATTGTTGGAGGGGCTTATCGCATCCATGTGTTGGTCCGTGCGCCAATCGGCTCTGACTCGTTGTTAATGAGATTCGGTATGGTTCCCTAGCCACCAGCAAAATAGTTTGCAGGCATCTAATCAACACCCTATTCTTATTCTCACCATTTCCTAGTCAGTCCCCTTATCAACTTTGAATCTTCTTTAGGAAGTGAACATTGCAATCTGATCACTGTCGCACCGTGCCGCCATACTGTACATGCACTTGATCTTGTCCTCTCTATTACAGGACCGAATATACCTTACACTAATTAACATAGTCCTCCCGGTGTTTCAATTTGTGCGGTTCGATTAGTAAACAGCGCTTTTTCGATGCTGCTGGATGATGATAACGCCTTCAAAGCCGTCGATTCCTTGATGGGCCTTTCAAGGTTATTATACTGTGTCCGCCCGTAATCAAATGCATTTTATCAGATTGTATCCGTATGTAAAATATTGAACCCAGCCATAATATCGGCCTCAATACCTACCTAATGAGAGCCACATATAATTTATTCCATAACACCTATTTTATAGATATCTTCACACTAGAGGAATTAAGCGTTATATAGGTCGATGGTATCTATAGCATAGAAAATATCATAAAGTCAATCCTTATTAACCTAACCTCCTGTCCTCAGTTTTTGCAAAGAGTTGTTGTATCAAAGTTCATGCCCAAGTTAAAGATAGACAATCCATAGCTCTACTCGTTTGGCACATAGTAAGATCAAATTTAGAAAAGCCCACTGTCTACAGCTCGGCTTTTATACTGAGGTCCATCTTGCATTACCTCGGTGGATTCCAGGTCAGATGGAACTCTGACCTCTGGCAACCAGCTTTGGACGTTTAATTGCATGGGTCCTATTTCTATTTATGCTCATAGCCCCCTTTCAAGCTTATCGAACCTTATCGTTTTCCCAAGAATATCCGAGATTTATCCAATATCCCGCTAGTACGTTCACAGTAAACCGCCTTTCTTAGCGTCCTCCTAGTTAATACCTAAGAGTTAAGACTTAATTCACAACTCCAACCTTCTTGTTGGCAACTTGGAACCCTTCTTTCTCTCCATCCAAAACATGGGTCACATGTTTGTGATTCAACGTCGAATCGACCAAAGACTGCCCGAGGTAGTCTAGGCAATGCACACAACAGGACCATCATCTGTGTGCTTTTCAACATGTCGAATTATTAAAAGGAAGCATGAATGGTAGAAGGTTCATTGGTCTCTGTTTGGTAAAGTCAACCCTCTCTGATGAGAATGCCACATTGCTAACTTATTCAAAGAGCCCATGAGAGAATAGTATGCTTTACTCCCTTCATCCACTTGCTTCCATATCGAAGGATATCAAGATGGTTTCTTCTATCCCGAGAATTAGAATGCTTGCAATTCTGTCAGCTGGGCTGTCAAGTGTTGTTGGTTGATCACTTGGGAAGATCATTGCGGCATCGCCAACGGCTTCCACCATGGCCCACTTGAGTATCCTCGATACCTTGAAGTCTGCAGTCACTTATATATGGCCACGGATGGAACTGTAACAGAGCTGCTTGCTCTACGGTTGTCACTGGTGGTCCGAGGTCAATCTTTAGTGATTAGGTGTTGTGCCTTACTGGGCAACCCAGCTACAGGCAACAGTCTGGGCTCTACGCCGGTTACCTGGGTGAACGTGTTAGGCCTGTGGGGGTATGGTGTGGGGGGGATTGGGTGAGCTCGCCCGCGTGTCCCGCCCAAAGGTGCTTCCTAAGGGCGTGGCCGCTTAAGCAGTGCGCCCAAGACGCGGTCGAACAGCCGCAGAACCCAGCTGGTACTTTGTAACTCGTAAGGCAAACAACATCTTTCTGCAGCAGGCCGTTTTTACCTCCGCCTCACCCACAAAACTCACTCGCAAGGACCATCATCACAAGCAGGTAGAAGCCATGCCGCTGACCAAGAAGGGATATCAGAATACGAGTGGCGTTTCTCGCCAGACCGCTGACGGCGTGTTCTGTATGTCCAAGTTCCCCCTCCCTCACCCTTTTTCTCATAACTTTGTTTTCTCGGACGACACTAATCTACTGATCTCCAAGACGCCAACGGGAGATACCTATGCCAGAGAATTGAGAATGGCGCTCCCTGCAATCGCGAGATAGCGGGGACTAGCCATAGCATCAGCTCGCACAATTCCGACTTCCACAAGCCGGGCCGATACCAGCAGCTAATGGCCAGAGGCGACTACAAATGCACTTGGGATGGCTGCAATCACCAGAGCGCCAATTTCCAGGCAATTTTAGGCCACATGCGCACCTCACATAAGTTCCGGGGATCTTCTGACCCTCTCAAGCGCCATTACGGTAGTAAGTAATTTTCCAGTCATTTTCTTACACCTCCCTTCATTTTAATTACACAAGTCTTCTTCTTAGACTAGAACCACGTGCCAGCGATTTTACTTTCTCATAGACATATTTCTAGTTCAGACTAAGGGTAGCGAGAACTAACTTCTGGTATCATAGTTCCGGTCAGTGCTAAGAGAAAGGGCGACAACGACGTCGAGGGAAACAGACGCAAGAAGCACAGTCGTCAGAATACCCTCCAGACAATCAAGGAGGACGACCGTGAAGATACCTGCGAGGATACCCGCGTGGAACTCGAGGAGAATCATCACGAGAAAAGCGGACAAGAATCCGAGGACGACGGCAATGATGACGACGACTACCTCGATTTCATCGACCCTCTCCTTCGCAAGTGGGACAAGGAGAATGGTGGTTCCGGCAACGACGGCGCTGGTGGCGGCGGTTCTAGTCTTGGTGGCCAGCTTCTCTCGTCTAATGTCATCGCTGCGAGTGGTTGAACACATTAGTCGAGATCTCCAAGTCTTACATCATAGAACTTGCAAGATCATACGAAACAAGGAGGCTAGGAGATTTTTATACAAACTAGCACAAATCACAAATGATTGGTCCGTATTCAGTTTCCATAGTGAAACAATCAACATACGCCAATGAACCACGCTCTCTGTGTGTCACAAGGCACACGCACAGCAACGAAGCTTCTGTATATAGTTAGAGCAGCTCTAAGAAGGTGTTTCTGAGACTATCGCGCAACAAAAAGTGTCTATTGCTTGCCTCACGTAGAAGCATCCTAACACTATGCCAAACGGTTAATGTTATGAATCTAGTTACAACAGAGGTGTGCATGGAGATATCAAGTGTTATCTTATGTTAGTGTGAGTCAAGTTTTTGACTAAAAATAGGTTGGTTTAAAATAATCTCAGAATATCTTACTTTTATAGATCGCTGCAAAGCTTTGCAGAACTTTAGTAGACAGCTATAGCAGCTTAAAAAAGCTTAAAAACTTTAAAAATAAAGGAAATTTAAAGGTTTAAAATAAAGTATTATAACCTATTGTTATATTAAAGTTAATATAATATTTAAGTTGTTTAATATTAAAACTATACTTGTTTAATTATTTTTAATATAATAACTTTAAACTTTAGTATAAATAAAAATTATTAAAGGCTTTGTTTAAAGTAATAAAAATAAATCTTATAATTTAAGTTTAATGTTTTTAAGCTTTTTAAGAATTTTAGGTTTTATATTTAATTGTTAATTAATAAGCTTGTTTATAAGGTTTTTATATAATTTATTAAAGGTTTATATAGTTTATATAGCTATTAAGGTTTTATTAAAGTTTATAAAAATAAAAATTTATATATTTTAAAAATTAATTATTACTTTAAATACTTTAATAAACTTAAACATAAGCTAATAATAAATAATTATAAATAATATATTTATTAACTATTAAATTATTCATATAAATATTATAAGCACGTGAAAAAGCTAAGAAATCCAGGTGTTTAGTTGTGTTTAAACAGTACTTAGAAAAAAATTGCAATAATCGCCGCAACTTCACGTTGAGTACTGACTATGAATCGAGCATCTTTGGAATATACAGTTATTTTACCTAATCCCAAAGTGTTACAAATATATTCTAAAGTGCCCTGGTCATCTAAGTGTAATACTATCA